>JAOWBL010046426.1:0-25210 GCA_028564865.1 Zenarchopterus dispar | reverse complement strand
AAGTTTCCCAATTCAAACAATGGCTCCCAATGAATAACCCTGGCATAAATTAATACTGGTAATTACAACCTGTAACAAGTACACAGAGATTTCTGGTACTCATTTATGCACAGCTCAGTTATTCATTGTGTTCACAACACAATGAATAATAATAACCCCACTGCCAGCTAGTGTCAGCCACAGCACTTCATCTTAAGAAATTCTTCTCATTATGGTCCCCGCCCCAAAAACTGACAAGAAATATCCATTCATGTCCTGTACAGCAGAAAGCACCATGGCTGCTTGACTCTGCAACACATCTGGATGTGATTCACTGATGCTGGGTCACAATGTGAAATATGAGCAAATAAAGCAGTTAAAATGTTTGTTTGGGGAGTGTGCGCAGATTTACATCTTCACTGTTATAACTCAATGTCTAATCCTCAAAATAACTTGAACTTGTTGTGATAAAGCTTAGGGATGCATTTCCAAGCAATAATAATGCTAATAACATACACAAAGTCATTTTTTGTTTATCTTATCCCTGTGTTCCCTTAATATCCCCATCAATGACTTTTTTTCTGGCCTACCCTTGAACCATACACACGCCACTTCCACCTACTCTTAACATTCATTTGACAGGTTTAAAAGCAAAACTGACAGCCAGTTCATTGCTTAGTCATACGCCAAAGACTCTGCAGCACCGAGGAGAAGAAGCTGCAGACAGACACTGTAGTAGATAAGAAGGTGCCTCCTCCCAGCTCAGGATCGTGCTGTCCTGCTGACAGACAAGTCTAAAAACAGACAATCGAAACATCACGCATCAGCTTCCTCAAGTGATAGAAACTAAGGTCACATTGTTTCAGCTGCAAGTGTAATGATTAATAATAAACTTCAAATATTTTTACTTTCATTTACATGAAATAAAGCAAGTTAAAACAGGTATTGTTTTCTTTTACAGAAGTTCATTCAGTTCAGTCACGAAGTCAGTGTTTTTCTGGATGCTCGGGTTGGATTAGGTAGAAAATTAAAAAAACAGTTTTAGATCACTTAAAAAACTGTTTTATACAGACTTGCCTTACTTTCATATCTTCCCCCCATTTAAAGCCAGACTATGAACTGTTTAGTCTTTATTCAGGGCTCTCAAGTGAAGTCAAAACAGTACTAAGTGCTAAGTAGCTGAAGTGATGACAGCTGGTTACACAGAAGTCAACATCTGAATTGGATCAAAACACAATTATATGTTCTACCAGAATACTGAACAATATCTGACAAGAGTCTCAGGACAACTTTGATTGAATATTTGGATTTACTTCAAATGTTGACTAGTCTATGTTGCCATCAGTCAAAAGACAAGACCCCAAGTTAAATTTAGTTCTTATATTATTTTAGCTGAGAAGGCGCATAAACATTTACCCTCCAGACAGCTGTCATGGATGCCAAATCTAGCAATGGAGACAAAAATGGTTTTTGAACCAGGTGGTAAATATCTTTTATTTCTGCTTAAAAGTCAGACATTTAATCATGGGATCAATGGGGATCAGTGTTGCCAGCTACCCAAAACCAAATTATCATACAGAGAGCCTGAAATTATTATATTTCTGCTAAAACTGATGGTGAATGAGAAACAAGTTTGTTAATGGCATGTAGCTAAGGAGGTGTGTTTGTGTGAGAGTTGATGAGGATAAAACAAATAAAACATGACTTAAAACACCAGATCAATTACAAACAAATAACTCTTCTGAATCGGATTCCAAATCAGACTAATTGTGAATCACAGTTGTGAAGAAATGCATGCATT
This sequence comes from Zenarchopterus dispar, assembly GCA_028564865.1. Lineage (NCBI taxonomy): Eukaryota > Metazoa > Chordata > Actinopteri > Beloniformes > Zenarchopteridae > Zenarchopterus > Zenarchopterus dispar. The sequence continues at coordinate 23,430 of JAOWBL010046426.1, read as the reverse complement.
TTGAGAGGTATAGTGAAATTATTGTATGCCTCCAACTCTTGGTCATACATCTAACAGATCTCAAAATTATGTGATAATTATTGTACATCTGGGAACGCTGATGGAGAGTGAGCTCATCAGCCCCTAGTGGTCAGTCAAAGAACAGCAATTTTCATTTCATCCCTGTGCTGAGTCAACTAGCCAGAAGGACGCATCCTCGAAGGGCACCTCTAGAGGGACAAAGCAAGGGACTATTACAAGGGTTTGAAACATGACAATCATTTATTTAAAACTAGAAAATTGCCCAAGCATATCAGGAATAGACATTATTTAAATGAAGGCAGGTCAATCTGCGAATTTTGAAAAATAAAGCAAGTTTCTATCAGTTATCATTTTGAAAGTTTATTCAATGTCAATAAATATTTGCAGGTCTATTTGAGAGAATGTATTGTTTTTATCTTTTACTCTGTGAGGCTCTTAAATCTGAGAACGTCTTGGCTGTCACGATGGCATTTTGGGCATTTGTGTGATACTGCAGTGAAGGTGTGGCCAAGCATAGTTTCTGCAGGAACATGACTATTGCTTTGACAAGCAATTCACCTATGTCATACAAACAAGAAACAAAACAAAACCAAAAAAAAAGACCTTCTGGGAATCAGCGTCTGTATCAAAAATAGGATTTGAGCACTTTGCAAGTCAAAGAAGTGCCAGAGGTTGACAGGAAATCTGGCGGAAGAGTAAAACTTCCAATATCTAAGGGATAGAGCTCAAGATAATTATATATTGTCAAGAAAGGAGAAGTGCCATGACGTGGATATATATCTGCTGTTGGGGCAAACAACAATAAACACACCAGTGAAATTGTATTTGTCTGTCTGCATGACCAGCTTTCACCTGATGTTAAGTCACACAAGGGGAGCAGCCGTCCCTACAGCCCTGTGTTACAAACAGGCAGATTAAGTTTAGGTCGAACCAGCAGGTCTCTGCAAGAGCTGAGACCAAACAGGGCTGACGGTAAGCTGCTGCCGGCCAGAGAAAGGACGATGAAGACACCGGTAACCAAGAAAATACAGACATATCAGTCAAAGTTAACATAGTTAACGAAAATGTGGACTACAACTGAAACTAACTGAAAAAAAAATGATCGTGTCAAATAAAAATACAAAACTGAAGCTTTTTATGACATTAAAACTAAAAACTAAAATGAACTGCTAAACTAAAATGAAACTGAATAGCTAGTAAAATTAATTTTGATTTCATTTGGTTTGACTCTTCTCTTTTCTAATTGATCCACGGAAAGAGTAAGAATTTTTGTACTGTACATTGATAAGATTCTTTCATCCCTGATTTTTTTTGTCAATATCTGATAAATAATACTTCAAAATCTAAAACTTAGACTAAAACTAAACTAAAACTAACCAACCGTTACTGATGCACTTGTTAAACTAACTAAACTGAAAAACAAAAACAAACAAACAAAAAAAAATCAAAACTATTCTAACTCTGGTATCAATTACAGTCAGAGATGACCAATTACAGCACAGATACAATGTTGGACTAAACCAAAGTGTATATTGGTAGACGGCAAATACTCCACTCTAATGTAATCTCTTTAAAACCTTGTCTGGGTTCTACAAAGTGTTTTAAGATGTCATCCTAATTCACATATTCACACATAAACTGACACAGGACCTCTTAAGACACACTGTGCAGTGACTCTTCACAGTAAGCAGCTTTTTCGCTCAACACTCACACGGTAATGAGCACATAGTGGGTCATTTCAGGGTTCAGGCTCACAGGTGCTTTTAGCTGGGATGTCACCATGTTGACATGCTCATAATGACAGCTCGGGCTTAGTGTTAATATTTTTGTACAGATTCCATAATAAGCCAAAGTACCGAAAAATTATGATCTCATCACAACACGAAGTCAGGTAAATGACATTACTCTTCTGCACGCCAATCTGCCAGGTTTCCTAACAACTCTGCTAAAATAACACAACAAAAAGTGTTCTCCGCCTTCCACTAAGCCATTTTAGCACTTTGTGCACTATGTGAGACTTAATACTCGATCACTTCACAGCTTTTTTTTCCACTTAGAGAATTGCTATGCAACACTTTACAATGGGTGAAGTGCTATGCAGCATTTCATTAAATGCCAACAACATGAATTAAGTTTATTTGAAATATAGCCAGAAAATCAGCCTTTGTGCAGCTATGTCTAATAGTACATGATGTGTAACAACTTCATGCACACAATGCGTGCTCTGCAAGCCTCTTTCTAACAGGTGTGGTTAAATAAATACAATGATGCCTGTCCAGATATCACTAAAATATGCATAAAATATTCAAATTCATGTATTGCAGTATCTTAAAATGATGCAAATGTTGTGTATTTTATAAAATATATTAATTCTAAAGTTACATATTTATATTAAATAAAGCCTTAAAATGCTGCACTTAAAAATAGGAAAGCATAGAAAAGAAGATGTCCTGGATGAAGACAAGTTTTGTGGACAGGTGTGGTTTATTCTTTTATTGTGTCCTCATTAATTATGCAGGAAAAAGGTTTGGAGTTGATTTCTGATGGAAAACAAAACATGAGGCCAAAGTAGCTCTCACCACAAGTGAGACAGGCCATCCTTAGGCTACCAAAAACAAAACAAACACACCTGAGAGACAGCAGGATTCCCAGTGCAGACCAAATCAACAATTTGATACACTCAAAAAAAAAAGAGAGAGAGAGAACTCTCTGGTTGATTTCTGCAACATAAAATAGTGTGGGCATCTATAAGCGCCCACAGATGACAGCAGCGCTGGACCCCATCCATGACGAGGAAAAGAAAAATAAACCATTACATCATCCAGCTAGGGGAAGAAATATCTTCAGGAGGTAGACAAATCATTACCCAGATCTACCGTGAAGAAAAGACTGAACAGAAGGGTTTCTCAGCAGGTGCAAACCATTCATAAGGCTCACAAAATAGACATGCTGGATTAAACCTGGCAAAATATGATCTTCAAAAGCCAAAGAATGTTGAATGTTCCAACATCATCAAAAATAAAATCAAATGGAAAACAAACAGAGCATTTCTCACATTTACTTTGACTCATATTTTATTGCAAAAAGCTTGAACCAGATACATTTTAATGACGTCTGGACAGGCTTCACTGTATGAATTTAGCAGGATGGATTCCTGCAAACAGTTTAGGACTAGTGAAGAAAAATCATAAATGTTAGAGTTTAGATTTACTTGTGACATTAACAGCTGATTATTTACATGTGACATCAATCTCCAACTTTGTCAGTTTATCAATGAAAAAAAATCATTGCAATGGTTAACACACTGTTACTCAAATAAAGATTCAAATGGGTTTTATTGATGTTTGTGTGTTTTTCTTTGCAGTGTAGACGTCATTAAATGATGAAAGGAATCTGGAGGAATCTCTGTAGTCATACGACAGGAATGCGAGCCTCACCTGGACACCTGTGATCTCAGATCCCTCATCAAAAACTGCCATTCATCAACAGCTGACATAAACATGTGGGATTACTTTGGGGAGCCTTTGGCATTCACTAAAATACAGAGCTACGGTCACAAATGCCACCTAAAATGTAATTGTGCAAAAACTAAGCCTTGTGTTAAGGCCTGTTCAAAGGTGGCGTTTTTGGACCATGAGGCATCTGGGATCGATACGATGGATCATCTGTGGACCACTGTGTGGAAATGTGTGTTTGGATCGAATGAAACATTTTGTTCAGATATTTTTTCATGGAGTCAGCCAATGTGTGCACTGGAGCAAAAACGAAATGGATCACCCAGGCTGTTAATGGCAAAAACTCCTCAAGCCAGGGTGCGTGATGGTGTGGAGTTCTGCTGGCTGCACAATCTTGTGAGCCCCCTGCCAAAAAAAACAAAAAACACGGTTTTTTCCTATACAGCCTTGTCTCCACAAACTGGACCAAAGGCAGTGGAGTCAGCCTGGTGTTAGAAGCACTGCTCCAGCTCGTCACTGACAGGGTTTGTAGCCATGACTGGGAAAAATGAAGGGAAGGAGAGGCGAGGGAGAATTCATGATGGGGTGCTTGGAGGCAGGGGCAGACAGGAGCAAGCTCTCCCTGTTTTGTTGATGTTTTGTTTCAAATATTAACAGACCCAATGTCATTCAAAAATCCCTTACCCTGTCTTTAATCCAGGAATGAACATGACGGTTCTTTTCTGGCAATAATGTTGTCCCCTTCAGGAAGCAGCCAGGGATACCTGCTCATTCTTTAACAAGACTAATTTAAAACCAAATTCTGCAAATATTACAAAGGCATAGTTGAGGATGGAGAGGTCTGGGTATCTGGACTTGTGCCCACTAGAGGATGTGTGGAGAGTTACACAGGGCCGTCATGTCTGCTCAGATTCATACAAAGGCTGCAAAGCGAAGTGGACTTCACACAGCCAGTCAGTTTCTGAAGGTAAAGAAGTGATTATTCTGCATTGGATGACTCATTCACCTGTTTTCAACCTAACTGAGTTACTTTTTTTTACTTGGTGAAGCCAAAACTAAAAGCTGAATGATCCGAGAGCGATAACTGCAGTAAAGGACTGGAAAAGCATCACAAAGGGGAAAAGTTATTTTCTACTGATGTCCATGGCCTCAAGCAATCAGGCACTCATCTTCGTAATAAAAATAAAAAAAATATATATTTTTTAAAATTTGAGACCCAGGAAAAGACGATTGTTCATAAGTAAAACTGTTTATTCCACACCCTTCCTCTGATTCAGGTTGAATAGACAGTCAGATGTCAATGCTTAATGATGATTCTCGTGTCTTTAGCACATTTGTGTGAAAACACAACCTCAAATACTGCTGATCAGAGTTTTCTCTGCATATATATAGTGGGTTAGTGGCAAGACGGGAAAAAAGAATCCACAACTGCTGATCAGAGTGAGAGAGTTTCTCCTCGGTCAGGGTGGTGATAAGTATCTCTCAGACTCATGACCCGTTCGCCTGGAGGCCATTTATTTCAGCCACAAAGAGATGTTCACTGATTTCTAGTTAATGTAGGAAGAAAAGCATTAACAAGGCTTAATTGAATTGTTTTTCCTGATTTGTTAAATGTGATTAGACATGCAAAACAATCTTTAGATGTTCAGCAGGCCACATGTGAAACAGTTCCCTCTGCATATGCATACATACACGTGCACTTCTTATATGTACAATATAGTTCTTTAGAATTCATAAAAGGTCAAACATAACAGAAAACAAAAACTGTATCTGCCTCATAGAGCTGTGAGTAAATACATCAGAATAAAGTCTAAACACACATGGTTTTTCTTTAAATGAAAAACACCACGTGGACAAGAAGTCCACTGTCTCAGACAAAAGTATGAATGGAAACGTACATAAGTAAACTATGAGGATTGTTGATAACATACAGCGTAAATCGGAGCTCAAACTTTGAAAGCGTGGCTAGTCAGAGAAATATCTGAAGCTAATTCAAAACTCACTCAGCTCAGCAGAAGAAGAAGTGTAGCAATGCAGACTTGAGGAGGAGGGAATCTTCTTCACTTGTGTTTTTGTTTCTCAGACGTCTTTAAGTTCAGCACTCCTTTAAATACTTGGTTAAAGACTGAGGACACGCCCTCCTTCTGCAGGCATCAGTCATGCCGCAGAGCTCTCCAGAAGCAAATCGTCGAGATGAATGAAGCCAGCAAAGAAAAAAACGCAGGAGTGTGAGTGAAGAGAAAGCAGGTCTGCTTCTTGTAATTCTCACTTCAACAAACAATAGAAGTATTCAGATCACTGGAGAGTAAAACTGTAAAAGTCACATGATTAAAAACCTCATCAATCTCTAGAAACTGTCATTTGAAGAGAGGTTAATAATTGTAGGTCATATTGGAAACCATTTGTTTTTATTTCCTTTTGTGAAAGACCCCACAGCCAGAACTACAACAAAATAATCCTAATCTCACTCGAAACATGCGGATCCTTATAGATGTGCTTTTTGGAGGTCTGTTTTTCAGCTGCTATCTGTTTGAGTTACTTTCAAGCCAGGCAACAAACTTGTCCCTGTTCATTCCTCAGCTCACATTTTTGTTTTCGTCATCATGAATTCGTTCACCTTGCTTGACCTCTGTAGCCTGTAAATCAGCAAGTCAGTCAGTATTTTGATATTTCCACAGAGGTTTATGGTGTAATGTCTCACCTGCACCTGTCGCGGTGTAACACCTCAGCCAGCTTGTCTGTGCAGCCACATCTGGATTAAACTGCATAGATAAAACTGTAAGCCTATGTGAGCCAAATATCATGAGGGATGCAAGTGAATTAAATGGGCCCGGGCCAAAAAAGGGGAAAACTGAGTGGCACCTATGCAGTTTTAGAAGCAAAAACCTGAGACAACTGATCAGTCCTTTTTTTTCTTTTTCTTTTAGCTCGTAAAGAGTTCGTATATATAAATGCTGGCTGAGACCTGCAGTCCCATACCTTGATCCTCCCACCTGTGTGCCCGACTGTCCGGTCCGGTATATTTTCTGTGGTAGCTTCAAGTAAACATAAAATATGATTCAAACAATCATCAAGCTTGTTTTCATAATCTTTAATAAAGTTTTTTTGTGATACTTCTTGCCAAAAGCAGGGAAGCTTTGCTGCTGTTGTTTGTTTTTTTGTTTTTTTCTATTCTTGGGCAATGTACTCAGACATTTGACATCATGTGGTCCTTCACTCTGTCTGATTGCTTATAACCACTTCAGTGTTCTGACAGCTTCTTGTAAGTGGTATTATAGCTGGGTCTATACGATCGTATTTGTGTTTGAAACATATGTTCTGACTAATTTCCTATTTAGTTCACTTATGTGTGTTCACGCAGTTTTTGTCACATTGGAAATCATAGACGTACTCAACGTTTTTGCAGCGATCACAGCTGTGTTCACTTTTGTTTCACTCTTTTTAAAAGGCTTATGTTTATTATTGTACAGATATATTAAAGATAATTTCCATAACATAATGTCCAATTATTGTAAGATTGTTATTCAAATTAAATAGCAGGTGTGTGTCATTGCTGGTTAATGTCTCATATTTACATCTAATTACTGAAAATGCAATTAAAACTGCCTCTTTATGGTTATTTTGCAATTGTAGATGCAGAAATAGTGAAAAAAATGGTATAATTGTTTTGTCAGAGGTAATGATCAACACAAGGTTTTTTAATCTTTGCATTTTAATGAGAGGATAGAAGATCACAGAAGTGAACTTATAACTCAATTAAAAAGTCCTTTCTGCACTGTTTCTGAGTTCTTGGAAGAGAAGCGGTGTCACCGACAACAGGAGCTGGTTCTGTCCCTAAACGGCTTCAGTTTGTTTGCGAGCCAGAAGCCTGACACTGATGCAACTGAAAGGAATGCTCCCACCTGAGTCTTTGTTACTGTGACATGTGAAAAAGGCCCGTCCTTCATCTGAGCTGTGGGAGGTCCCAGCAGATGAGTCAGCCTCCATGTGGGATGGACCGGTTCAAACACATTTCCGACACATTACAGGGAGTGGACGTCCTCTCACTTTTGTGAACAAGGCTGAATTTATGTGAACGCGCCACACCGACTGGTTCAGGAGGTTTGGATTGATTGTGTGAAAGGTGAACTCTGTTACATCATTTATAAGGGTAAGTATCAAGTTCTAGAAGGAGTGCTTTGTCAATATTTGTTTTTTTTCTGATAGTATTGGAAACCAATAGAAACCAAGAATCCAAATAAACAAAAATTCCACATTTTATGCAGAAACATCTCTATTTACAAAACCATTGGGGATTGGGGAAGTAACATCTTTTTTACAGTCTATTTTTTAAGGTTCATAATGACTATTGCCATTATTTCTGCTTGCAGTGAGAAATATGTACAGCTAAGTCCAGAACTTGTTTTTAACTTTTAACCAGTAGTTGTAAACCCTCTGTGTTTACAGCTATGAAAGCGTCTCTTGATTGCATCTCTTTCCTCTCCAAGGAAAGGATTCTGCGACCAACTGAAGTCGTGTCTACCTCCATGGTCTTCCAGGTGTTTTGTTGAGCTCACCAACGCTCACCAAACTGTTGATTTGGTCACACCTAAGGTTTTTGTTATTTTTCATTATAGATATATGTTGTTGGGGGGTTTTTTTGTTTGCTTTGGTCACATGACCTAATGACGACCTCCTTCACCTGCATGGAGATCTCCTTGGACTTCTTATTGGTAGCTCCAGTCAGACAGACGGATGTCAGTTCAGTTCGTGAAATCAACTCCAGACCTTTTATTTCCTTTGTTTGCGTTGAAATAATCTGAGAGGACCACATGTGCCAAATCAACTTCTTTCAACTGTCCAAATACTTGCGACCCCCTGAAAATGGAGACTTTAATGGTAAATGTCGTATTTTGTAAAAAAAAAAAACTCGAGAATTAAAGCTGAAAGTCTTCACTTGATCACATTTGAACTGTTTTATGTCAAACCCATTTTGATGGAGTGTAAACGTAAAGTGGATTTTATTTTTTTAAATGTTGAAAAACACTGTTTTGAATGTAATTTAATCTAATTTAATGCAACATTTTCCTTTTTGCTATGTTCTTTTCCAGGTTTTTGTTGGCTGACTTCCACTGTTTGTGTTACCACCATCAAAGTTAAAATGAGCTAATATTTTTAATTTTAATGGAACAATGTCTCACTTTCAACACTTGTGTTCTACTTTGAATTAAAATATGGATTTATAGGATGAATCACTTCTGACTTTTCACAATTTACTTTTATCCATTTTTGGGTGCCTTTATCAGGTAAACAAACGGTCATTAAATTATACCAAAAGTCTACTCTGCAGAGCAAATATGTACCCACTGCCTGAACAATAAGTATTAATCCGTTTTAAACAGCTTTAAAATAAATAAATTAAAAAAAACAAAAAAAACAACTCAAGCTCAGACAAAAATTTTAAACTTGATCCAATTTCTATAAAAATTTTAATGTGGCTTTTACATCAAGGATTTCTACACTGACTCATTCAACTAGCTATAACAGAGGGGGAAAAAACAAAAATAAAGGGCCGTTTTTTTTTTTAACTTTAGCTGTTTTGAGCCACCACAGCCAACCAGCCTGTTCCAAACATTGCTTTGGCATCATTTTTAACTCCGATACCCTCCCTGACACGACCCTCCCCATTTATCCAGGTTTGGGTCCATTACTATAAAATAACACTGGCTTGTGACCCCTCATTTACTGAAGCCATAGTGGCAGCACGGGGCCCAGTGTCCTGCAGAGATAATACAGACAGTCAATTTTCTGACTGAATAAGAAACACAGGTGCTTTTGTTGGGCTGAAAGGTGTGTTTGTGTTCCAAACTACAGTTTCATTTTAATCTCTTTTGTTTGGACACTCCCAAAGAGCTGCTTTTGCCAAATGCTTTTCTGTTTGTTTTACTCTGATATCATGGCACTTTCACGCCTGATGTGTTGCAAAATCAAATTCATGAAATGAAAAATGCAAACAAATGAACAATGACTGTGGCGTAACTTCCGGCATGAGTATTCGGGCAAAGGTATGAACCGGGTGACGCCGCTGGTGGCTCTGACACACCTATCATTTACGTCATTATGTATAAATGAAGCAATAAAAAAATAAAATAAAATCAAGCTTGGTATGTTCCCATAAATCCACGGAAAAGCTTCGGAGCCAGTATTAAGAGGACAAGTAATAAAGATCAAACACCGAGAACATAACTCATGCTGGTGTCATGTGCTCTGAAACATAAAAATAAACCTTTATTTTAAAGGTCATTTTATGAAATCTTGTAACTCTTGTACCAAATTTAAAAACAGAAGTATCACACGTGAAGTCTGTTGGAAGGCAGTGACACAACATGTGCCGTTTATTCATGGATCAGTGAATTACTGTGCAACAGAGTAATGTCATAGTTGAGATGCTTTACACAATTTTTTAAAAAATGTATATGAGAACTCCGTGATGCTCTCTTCACCCAACCGTTAAAGCTCATGGAAGCAACAATCCAGCACTGCTGCATTCCCACCCATATCTGATTTGCTCTTATCAATGTTTCTGCATGCGTTTTTGTGTAGGCCCTTCACACACAGAAATAAAATGTTATTATGCACTCGCTCGCACATGCACACAAACACGGAGTGTGTGGCTGAAGTGTTAGATGGGTTTCTGACATACGCCCAGAAGTGTCAGGCTGCCTGAGCCTCAAAGTTAACTGTGACTCACATTCTCCCCCAAAGAGAAAACAACAACAAAATGAAAAAGGAAAAGGTATGCAAGACCCTTTAAAAAAAAAAAAAAAAAAAATAAAAACACTTGTTTATTTTCACAGCCAAACACAGCAGAGGAGGACAAGTGAACAATGAGGATGCTGATGGCAGTGATTCCTGCCCTTCGTCTGCTCAGAGCAGGAGGTCCGTGACTGAGGGCAGCAGCTCGGTCAACTCCGACTCAACGTTGGCCGTGTGAGTGATGGGGTTACCCCGAAGATCAAGGCGCTTCAGCTTGGGGCAGGAGGCCAGCGGTTGAAGATCCGTCACAGCAGAGATTTCTGAATGTTTAGGTTCATGAAAAAAAACCACCACGTGTGCTGTGATTAGAAACACTTCATACCAACACCTGTGATGAAAAATAAAAGGCTGAAATGGTTTTTTTTCTGCACATAAGAGTCCTAGAGCCTCAATCCTTAATCGTCACCTTCATGTGAAAACATCAAATTTCATCATCTCTTCAATTGTATGAGTGGAAGAATGAAGAGGGACAAACATCTGGGACAATGGTGTGTTTTTAAGTGTCTCTTTCCTCTTTAATGGTGCTGCTTCTTTGTAAAATTGTGTTTATTTTATTTTGTTTTTTTTACACCATTCAAGGTAAACTATGCATGTGCTGATCAGAGTCCCATCATTGCCACACTTCTATTAACTTTGTTACCGCCGCTCCTGTTGTGTACCACGTATTTTATGTCACACACCATTGCACTCTTTTCAGCTTGTTTTTCAGCGCCGAGCCACTCAGAGCTTACTCACTCATTTCTTGAGTCACTAGTGCACTGTGAAAGGAACAAGATCGCAATTTGACGTGATCCTTGCAACACTGGCGAGGATGAACACATAATTGGGAGCAGGATGTCTCCAGCGAACGCATGCCTGAATGTAAATGTGAATCAAGGATACTGTTATTCTTCAAGGACACCTCCTCCAGTTTGTGAAGGTGAAAGACTCCCTCCAGGTTTTCGATAGAGTTGTTATCAGCTTCCAGGACCTGCAAGTGTGAAGAAGCCATTTAATTACAGAAAACAAGAAGTCAATACGTGGCCTTTTCTGCACTCGTCCACCACGTGAGGCCCCAAAAATACGTAAATAATTATATAAATGAATCCATTTTAAAAACAAGTGTGTGTGGGGTAGATGAGCGTGGGCCATGTAGGGAAGACATTTAAATTGAAAATTTCAGCTTTATCACCTCCAGGCACTGCAACATAGCAAACTGGGGAGGCAGCTGCTGCAGCTGATTGGAGGACAGATTGATATGGGTGACCAGCAACAACTGGTCCAAGTGGCATAAAGTGGTCAAGTTCTGTAGGACAAGGGAAAAAAAGAAAAAAGAAAAAAAAAGATTATCCAGCATTTCCTTTTATAGAAAACAGAGCTTTGCCTTTATTTTATTTATTTATTAATCTCAAATCTGATTTCTTATTAGAGTTCTTAACTGACCCTGTCAGAAATACTGAAGACCCGCACTTCAGCATACTCCATTTTCAGGATAGTGTTTTCGATCATGAACTTGCTGCACAGGTCGCTGTAATACGCAGAGCGCATGGAATCGACCTCCTGGAGGACAACAAGAAACCCATTCAGTCTGTGACATAAGCAAACCCATCTATGCCAGCCAAGTGTGGATGTGACTCACTTTGAGTGTTTGGAAGTGAGCAAGTGTCTCTTTCTCATATCCTAGAGGGTCTAGTGCCCTCATCAGGAGGATAATGGTCAATAAGCACCCTTCAGAGGTAAAGAGAACAGTCAGCAGTTACACGTGGAACCAGCAAACTTTAGAATCATCTGCTTCTCTGTCAAAGCGGTTGACTGCACTAACATTTGTTTAGTGGCTCCAATTCTTGCAGCTGCTTCACCGACTGCAGCTCCGACTGCAACACTGACGTCTTCTCCACTGACAGTTCACTCCTGCAGGAAAAAAAAGAAAACACCCTCCTGTGAGTCCTTAAATAAGCTAAAAATGTGTTGCCGTCATGCCAAAGCACTACCTGAAAAGTTCCTGATCAGTGGCAGTGTCCCGACACCAGCTCTCAGTTCGACCTGAGGAGATACAAATTTACACTTGAAAAGCCAGAGGAAACGCAACCTAGAATATGATGTGTCCAAACTCGGCTGTGTGGGTCACCTGTATACAGAGCACAGTCCCTGTGAGTGTGTTTTTCAGTCCAGTGCACCGTCAGGTTGTGCTCATTAGCGATGTCGTTTATGGTTCCAGGAGGGAGGTCGCAGATCTGATCAGACGTTAAGGTGAGGAAGAGGCAAAACGGGATTCATTCATTCCAAAAAATGAAGGCTCTTGACTTTAAATGAACCTACAGTATCCACATCAAAGTGGGATTTTCATTTCAAGAGTCAAAACAGCAGAATGGATGAGATGGCTAATATGACTAAAATATAACCCCCCTGAATAAATTACCCTGGACATGAGAAGAGAAATTTAATATTTCAATAGTGTTTTAGAAAATGAATTATGAAATCCTCTCAAAGAGCACACTTGAATAAAATAAAACCAAAAAGACTATTTATTATATGTTTTTTCCACACTGATGTTTTTAAAAACACACAATGATGGTACCAAAAAAAAAAAAAAACGTTTCCCCTCTTAGGATCTCTTTTTAGATTACTTCAGTAGGCATTCATGCAATGAAAAAGTCATTAAGAGAGTTTAATGGTGAACTAATGAACTGAAATGTGTAAATTCAAAGTAATGATTGGTGCTCTCAAAAATTGTAAAGAGAAAAGAGTAAATCCCAGTACCAGAAGTATTCAGGCTCAGTCCGGTGAAAACAACCCACATCAGCAGTTCTTGACATGTTGTTTCAGTAGTTTAGCTGAACATGACTGAATTCAGTGGTCGTAACAGAGAAAATTAGATCAGATCGGGAAAAGAAAAATGTCTACAGTCTCTCAGGAGGCCAAAAGCATGTCAGTCATCATTAATCCTAAATCCAAAAATAGTTAGATCTAATGACAGTTTATGTTCTTTTTTTTCCTGGTAAATCATCTGTTCTGAAAGGGTCCACAGTCAGAAACTTAATACAGTATTTTTGTTAACACATGTTTTTTAAAAGATGTTATGGCATTGCTTTGAGACATATTTTCAACTTTTACTTTCAAGTTGGGCAACATATTTGTGCAGTTGATCGATTAGTTCATCTTTGTTTTTGCTGTTGAACTACTTCTTCTTCGCTGGATTTCTGCAGCCTACAAGACAGCTCCACGTCATGTAACACCACCACCTCACGTGTTGCCACCATAAATGTCCTCCTGCAGCTTGGCATCGTCACTTCTCCTTCAACGGCTAAGTTCACAGCAGACACGCTGACACGATCACCGAGTGAGGTTCAGACTATCTCCAGACTTGTTTTCACGATATTTAGCAAAGTTTCATTTTACGCTGAAGGTAATGCGTGCAAGCTTCAGAAAAATTATAGAAGTTGCAGGAATAATTCAGCCAACATTTGGACAGAAAAGTAAAAATAAAACCTGTACAGCTGTCATGAATGCAAAAAAAATCTAGCAATGGAGACCAAAACCGTTTGTTGAAATGTTTTAGTAAATATGCTCTTTTCACAGAAGTCTGCTCTGTCAAAGTAGAAGCCACACTGCTGTTAACGTCCGGCGATGTTAAAATACTACTGACAAGAGCTGCCGCTTAACTGATTCTTTATTTACATTGTTCGCCATCTTTCTTTTTTTAATGCGACTTCTTGCAGTGAACAGACCAACTCCACTGCATTACTGCCACCTACTGGACATTACGTTACACATTTTATTATCGAGCCTAATCTACGCATGCGCTCTCGGCACTCCGGGTAGCCCCGCCTCTTCCAGGACAAAATTACCTCACACGTACAAGTTCTCATTCAAACTAGCGTCAGGTCATGCATACACATGTATAGCCTCTCATTTATACTACTATGAGCTCACATACACATGTTTAACCTTTCACGTGCAGTACTGTTATCACTCATTCAAATGGATATAGGGTGTCTTGTATGTATGTGTTTGAGGTTTTAGTAGTGTTTATGTGTAAATTTCACCAGTTTATATGCAAGATGTTGCTTGTGTGTGTATGTGCAAGTGATTATAATAGTTTATGCATGATTTCAGAAGTGTGTGTGAGAGCTGAAATTACATTACGTTCCATACTAACCCTCATAGCGATTGACTCACTTTTGGAGGCAGGCTCTAGTGGTGAGTCGAGGAACTGGAACTTTTCTTACTTCCATGATGGACTTGAACCAGAAGTCAGTGTTGGCAACCAGACTGTTATTAGGATACTAAAAGTACTTTTTCTTTCTACTATTTTTAAAGGCAGAATAACTTGATTTTCTCCATTTTGGACTGTTATTGCAACCCTTTTCTCACTCAGCCTGAAAGGACCATTAAGAAGAGGCAGAGGAGCTGACGGGAATTCAATGACCTGCTGAAAAACACTTCACTTTAAAAGATTCTTTATAAAACCAAGGAAAAAAAAAAAAAAGCTATCTGTCTGACAAAAACTCATGCCCTCTGTCACTTTAGAGGCATGACAGGAATTCCCACCCTACATGTGTGGGAGGGGTAACAGTGACACTCCACAGAAGCAAACTGATCAAAGTTCCACACCCAAACACTTTCTCGTTTTCTTCCATTTCACGGCAGTGGTGTCTGAAGAGTGAACTGAATGACAAACCTGCTCAATTAGCTGTGGTGAAAGTCAGCTTTTGGGGGGAGGACACTGAATGAAAAAGGATACCCAAACAGGACTGTGTTTATAGTGTGGGTGGACACTCCTCCACTCCACCCTCTGAGGTTGACCGTCCAGGACCAGGAGCAGGCCGACGGACTGCGCCTACCAGAACAAGGGAGAGGAGAGAGCTTAGAGATGTTTTCAGTACAGTAGCAGATAAACGCCTGTGATTCCCATCAAAACTACACACATTACAGGTTGACCAACATGGATTTCTCTGAGGCTAATACCAAAACCTGTTTTAAAGAAATAATCTCTTCTATATATTATAGATAATATATATAATCTTCTACCCTCTCCACATGACGGGGGGAAAAAAATGCTTTAAAATAAACGATGCACAAATTTGCTCAGCTTAAATAAAAATGTAATAAACACATTATGAGATCAAATTGATAAAATAAAACAAGTTAATAAGGAGGATAGGAAGTTCATAAGGAGGATACTGACATTGACAGGCCTGGAGAAGGCAACAGCGACTCTCTCCTCCTCCCGGCTGACATACACACAGCTAATCATCTCTTCACGCTCAGCTGTGAAAAAACAAACAAAACATTTACATGTCTGGAACTCATGCTTGAGTAGAAAATACACTACACACACACACACACAAATGCAGTTTAAAACTGGAATGCATGGTGCCACCCAGAAGTCAGTAACGGATAACTGAATTTCATGTAGGATGAAATATTTCTCTCTTTCTTTTTATTTAACCTTTATTCGACTATGTCAGTCACTTGAGAACCAAATTCTCGTTACAATCTGACATGAGGCAACTTAAGAGACACATGATAACAACATAAGAGGAAAAAAAAAACTATTTTACAACATATCAAAAGAAATTATTGCGTACAATAAATACAGTGACTGTATTAAAAAGTAAATTGCTGAAAGCAAGAGCAGCGTTTGGGAACTATTGATACAATAAATTTTTAAAAGCAGAGAGTGCAATAAACGAGCTGAACTTTAATATTAGAAAAGATCACTTTTTTTTTTTTAAAGGACTCTTTTAGGCTCTACTTGGCTTTAATTTTTGAAAGTCAGCAGTAAAATAGGGACTAAGACAGAAAAAGGACCACAGAGCGGGACTCAAACAACTACATAGAGGTCTCGGCACCGGAGACCCGGCTCAACCAGCTGAACTACACACCGTCCTGGAGAAATCGCTTCTGACCTTTTTCTAAAGTTGAACAATAAATTACCCACAAAAAACCCCAACCAAACACCACAAAAAAAAAAAAAACACATTTAGAAAGTTTCACAGCTTGTAGATCTGTTAGGTTTGTTTGGCACATTTTATTATTATTTCTGCAAAAAAGTTTTGTGTCCTGCACAAGTCTGAAGTAATCTGTTTTTATGAGTTCTATAAGTTGATAAGACTTGAGGTTTTGACAACTATTCAGGCTCTTGTCAAAGCCATCATGCTTTATAAACAATACAAATTTACTCCGTCTTTTATTAAATTGTCTCTTTCTTCTACCAGTGAAATGTTTCTGTTTCAGTGGCTGCAACGAGTGCGATGCATAATCGATCAACCTCCATGTTTAACAGAAAGAGATGTGTTCTTCTCGTGACGTTACACACCTCTTTTTAATTATTATTACTTCCATTAGTAGTCAGGAAATGCTCAAACATCTCCTTATTTAAACAGATTTTGTCTAATAAACCTTCAAGTGTCTCAGAGACGTTCTTGATCTTCCCCACCTATGCTCCACTCTTCCTGTTTGGCTCCATTTTTACCTGAGAAAACAGTTGCCTAGCACCTCACTCTCTTCCTACGGCCTTTGTTTATTCATGAAAATCTCTTAGATTTGTTCATTTTACATGTATATAGAGTAACCTTGTAAAATAAGTAATGAAACACTTTCTATTTTAATTCAGTAATACTTATACCATTGACCTTGCTAAATAGCACATTAATGGTTGATAGGAACATTAAAGGCACATTATACTACCTTGGCTATACACTGAAGCTACAGCAATTTCACACAGCTGAATCAATGTTATTTTCTATGTGCTACACCTCTAATATTCTTCTTGATGTTTGTTGTAGTAACTGCTTATGTGTACTGGAGGCTTCATTCACCAAGGAAAATTCCCTCTGTGTGAGTGTGAAACTGTGATTTCTGGTCCTGCTTTATTGCTTCTCAGTGCCTTTTGTCAGCTTTTCAGAAGAACCCGAGGCTACAGGGACAGGTTTTGAGAAGATTTCTAACAAGCTATAGTTCATCTAATCTAAGCAAGATCTCCTCCTTTTACAAACGTTTTGAGATCTCAATTGTTATTGGAGGCAGTCCAGACAATAGTGAAACAAGAGTCGTGTTTTTTTGTTTTGTTTTTTTTAAGTGATCAATAACTCTGATCAGTTAGGCATTTGATTTGATCATCACAAGGTCCAAAATGTGCCTTTTTTTAATGGGGCAAAGGTTTTGCCCCATACTATTGAAAGATGAGGATAAACAAACTGTTTTTTTTTTTTTCTTAATATGTCTTTTGGACTTCGGATCATGTCCTACTACTTCTGTTCACATGAGCATAAATTATGAAGAGGTAAAACACGCAGCTTGGTCTTGTTTTTTTTTTTTTTTTTCACACACACACACAAACACATATGACATACCTCTGCCTAATAACCAGCGATAGTAGAACCAGGCACTCTGGTCATTGGGGTCGGTGAAGAAAGCATTCTGAACAAGTTCATATTCTAAAAAAAAAAAAAAATTAAAGTTTATGGTAAAATACGCTGAACAGAGGCCAGGTATTAAGTGCAAAGTAGAACTGCTCAGTCATCGTAAAGACTAAGACTGCCACCTATCTGTTGACACCGCACATTGCAGACTGCAGACGTTTACCTTTGAGGAGCTGCTCTTCACAGACACGATGGGAGTGGGTTTGTGGAGAAGGTGGAGGGGAGGACTGAGGAGGCTCGTGACACGGCGAGGGCATTTCGGGGGACTCCGGGTGTAAGAGTGGCAGCAAGGTGCTACGGTAGTGCCAGCTGGAGTAGTTGGAGAAGTTGGACCCTATAAGACGGTTGGTAAACTCCAACTCCTGATCCACTGGCACGCCAGACATCTTCACAACCAGCCGGCGATAATCCCAGCAATGGACTGGGTGCAGATGGGAGAACATGCCATCAGCAACGGGTGCAAAAACAAAGGGGCACTGCCAACTCATCTCTCTACTCACAGTTGCGTTCATCAAGGCTCAAGCAGCGATCGCACAGGCTCAGCTCCCTGGCCCAGTCTGGTTGAGGCAAACGGGAAGAGACCCAGCCTCGGTGGTGCCAGCTCCCGTAGGACTTTGGATTTTTGCGGAGGCAAGACTCCACAAATGACAGCTCAGCCTCATAAATTTTCTGCATATCATCTTCATCTCTAAAGCAAACATCGAGAAACAAAACCTTCATGAACCTGTTGGATTTAAAATGGTTTATCATCAAAATATTTTGAAGCCACAGTTGGGAAAATAACTGCAAATAATCTTACTTGACAGTCTCCAGGTTCATCAGGACTTCTCTTCTGTAATTCCAGAGGGTTGCAAAGTCAGGATTAGACGATAGGAGCTCCTGGGTCAGCAGGAGAGCCTCCTCATCAAAAACACCATCCTTCCTCTGACACATAGGAGAAAATAAAAAGAGGGTAACGAGAGCAAATACAAACGGGAAGAGGCAGGTTAAAAGGTTTTGTTTTGGTAAAGAAATCCATCAAAAAGACCAAAATCAGTGATCTATCACTAATACTGTACATTTTTGTTATATCTGTGGCACACAGAAGTCTATCACCTCATATTAAAATGTACTGTTTTGTTGAAAAAAAACAAAAAACGAAACAAACAAAAACAATTAAAAAGAAAAACATTTTTATCACTCAAATATTGCTCACACATGCCTGGGACTATTTTTAGTTGCAGCCTTATCAGGGTTTGTAAGGGGCTGACTCAAACTTCAGGACCAGCTACATGCTCATTGGACTGAAAGTTTTTGGCTACAAAGATCCCAGTTAGGAAGAAGTTGCTGCTGCTTTTGGTCTTTCCACTAGATATAATCAAACATCTGAATCAATCCAAAATACCTTAGAGAAGCAGGCGTCGCGTGCAGCCACATATATCTTCAGTTTCTTCTCTCGCTCTTTTCGTTTCTCCTCCTCCTGCTGGGCGGTAGTCTTAACCTTCACACGGCCATGCTGTCAAGAGCAGAGAGAGCAGTTAAACTTGACTCTATAGAGAAATAACAACAGAACTAATTCACATGCACTCATCAGACACTTAAGTAGTTACACCAGCTCAGTAAAGTTAATATCTTACCATCCCCCAGCAGCACAGTACCTCGGTGGTTAGTAATGTTATTTCTTGGTTTGAATCCTGACAGGAGCCTTTCTGTGTGGAGTTTGCATGATTTCCTCGTGCTTGGGTGGGTTTTCTCTGGCTTCTTTTGACAATCCACAAATATGTTTATATGTCAGGTTAAGAGGCAAATCAAAATTGCCCTTAAGAGTGAGTGTTTGTGGTTGTTTGTTTATCTGTGGCCTTGTGATGGACTGGCAACCTGTCCGGGGCAGTGTACTCCAGCTATTCACTTGAAGAAAGTTTGGACAGGCTTCAGTGACTCTAAACAGGAGTTACTAGGTATGAATAATGGATGAATGAATAAAACTGGTGTTCAAAAATTCAAAAGAAGCCCAGTTGTCTTCCTTTAAAGGTTTTCGGACCGTGTTGCCTCATCCAACTAGTCTTAATTTCAGAGTTCAACAAAGATTCAGGTTGTACAGTAAAAATATACCAATTACAGAGCTCATACGCCCTCTCCATTGACAAGATCTCAATCCAGGAAGGAAAAAAAGAAATGCTGCTTTCCTATCAAACCACTATAAACAAAAGTTTCTGAAGAACATATCAAGCATTTTGGTGCCTCAAAGAACTGAAACAGTCCTAAAATAACATGGGGTGAAACGTTGTACTAGTATAAATAAAACAATGTCAGATGAGTGCATGTGCACATTTATAAAGAGGATGAGTAAATGCTAAATGTCTTACCATCGTTGCTGATGGTTGAGGAGACTTCTCCAGAAACCTGTTTACATGAGGACACAGAGGGGGACATGTTAGGCCTGAGCGACGTCCAGAAGACACACGAGCACAGAGATACGAGTGTCAGACGGGAAACCCACGACAGGCGAGACCTATGAGCTCCGAGAGTGTTTCAGTGGAGCTGAAAGTGTGTTAGAAACATAAACGCAGCCTCTTCCTCCCCCTGCTCCTCCTCATCGTCATCATCATCATCATCGCCGTCAGTCAAAAACAACACCGGTCTCTCTCACACATCTACTGTCACTGAAGACAGCTTTATTTACCCAGAGAAACACTTACCCGTCGTTATATTTGGAGGAGAAGATGCGTTTCACAGGTCAGTTTGATTTGTCATGTCAGGGTTTTTCAACGACTACAATTTTATATTTCCGTCTCGTGATAAATACGTCACGCAGCCCCTTCTCCACAGTCGCGTTCTCCTGGCGCCCCCTGATGGAGATAATAGTGAACAATGAACGACAGTGAGACAACTCGTTTATTTTCCAGAGTACCAACCCATTTTATTGGACGTGTCAGGACACACAAACCAGGAGTTTGGCTGTCAATGTACACAAGATACACTTTCAAAATGGTCTTCAAACAGATATGTACAGGCCTTAATTTCATAAACTTAGAAACTATGATTTACATTGGGCAGCACTGTTGCCTCACAGCAAGAAGGCTCCTGGTGCCCGGGTCCAGCAGGAGTCTTTCTGTGTTGAGTTTCCATGTTCTCCTCATGCCTGTTCCAGCCGGGTACTTTGGCTTCCTCCCACAGCCCAAAAACACATTTGTTAGTTTGATTTACAAATCTAAAATTGTCCGTAGGTGTAAGCATGCATGGTTGTTCGTCCAAAAATGTCCACTTGTCCAGGGTGTCCCCTGCCTATCATCTCTAATGAGCTGGTGTGGGCTCCAGTGGGTCCCTGTGATGCTGTTACAAAAAGGGTAGAGCAGGACTAGAAAATGAATGGACAGCTGGATATTATTTACAGGATATTATTATTTACATTTGTAGAGCAAAAAGCAGTCAATATCAGCAGTTAGTGCAAAGACAATGTGCTCATTTTTGTATGAAATTTTTAATAGGTATTGCACAATTAATATAAAATACAATCTTAGCAAACAGTGGTTAGTTTTGACAATCTAAAGGAAACATTCACAGTGCAGATGGTGATTAAGAGAGGCTTCTCTGTGACTGTAAGAGTGCAGCAGAACAAAAGCCTGGGGAAGAAAGTGTTCTGGTGTCTGCTAGTTTTGGTGCTCAGTGCTCTGTAATAACATTTACCAGAGGGAAGGAGTTCAAACATCCTGTGTCTAGGATGTGAGGGTTCTGCTATGCTGTTGCCTGCCCAGTTCCTGACCCTGAATTGTTGCCAGATGGAGAACAGGTCAGGCCATTAACTTCACTATACATTCAAAAGGGTGCCATAGGTGGTCATCTCAGTGCTTCACTGACTTGTGATATGTTTTATGAGTGCTGTTTATTGTTGCAAAATCCTGTCTGAGTTGAATGAGGAATGGAAATAGAGGGACCCAACTTGGTGACACTTTTTTATGAGATTTTCTTTGCATCCACACTCTAATAAGGGCATCCAGTCAACCAGACAGCTGCTCAAGATGTCAAAGACCAAGATTATAAAACAGATTAGATCAAGCCTTTGCATTAGCTGCCCCACATTTGTGGAACAGTTTACCTTTATACGCACCTCTCAGAGCACAGAAATCTTCAAATAAATGCTTAAGACTCAGTTCTTTTCCTTTGCTTTTGACCAAAGTAGACTATGACAAAAAAACAGACCATTTAAATTTGACTGCACTGTTTTCTTTTGACAAATTAATTTATTCATGTTTATTATGTTTTTATATCATGTTGTCATTTATCACCCTAATTGCTTTTATGTGTATTTTTTAATTATTTCTAAACCTTGTTGGTCAACGTCTTGTTAAATGTTCTGAATGAATACATTTGACCCCAACCTTTGTTGCAGAAGATCAGTTTTAACCCTATATTTTTGTGTAAAAACATGATAAAAATCATCGTACTAGGACTTAATATTAGGCAAACATGACTTTTGATGATCAAAATAGTCAAAATGGTGTGTGAGATTGTGTCAGATACAGCAGTCAAATCAAGAAGGATGAGGATGAAAAGACTCAGCCATAAGATGGTCATTGGTTATTTTTGTCAGAGCTGTTTCAGTGCTGTGTAGTGGGTGGACAAAAAAAAATTGATTGTATAGGTTATTGTCAGAAAAGAGGGCATGAACATGAACTGAAAATGTTTTTTTCAAGAATTTTGAAGAAAAAAGGAAGATTTGAATCTAAAAATTGTTATTGAACATTGTCTGATAAAATGGAAATGTGGCAGTATAAAGTTGCCTTGTCATGACTTTCCTCAGGAAAATTAGCTCAAATTTTCTAGAGTTAATTATTCATGTCTGTAAACAATATTTTTCTTCAACTAATCCCCAAATTTGGGACTTGGGGAATCTTAACCAGCAGTTTAGCCATATAGTCTCCATCCAATTTTTATACCCATTGGTTCCTGTACAGGGTCACAGGGTTCTGCTGGAGATGATAGGCAGGGGTACAGCCTGGACCGGTCGCCAGTCCATGCCAGGGCCACATATATAGACAAACAACCATGCACAGTCCCACTCACACCTACAGGTGATGTGGAATTGTCACTCAATCAAACATACGTGCTTTTGGACCGTGGGAAGAAAACAGGAGTACCCAGAGGGAACCCACATAAGCACAGGCAGAACATGCAAACTCCACACAGAAAGACTTCTGCAGGGCCAGTAGCTGAACCGGGAACTTTCTTGCTGTGAGGCAACAGTGCTAACCACTAAGCCAGATAATCCCTAGTTTGCATACTTAAATATCAAATTTCACAAATTTAATAAGAAAAAGAGAAACAATTTAAATAACTTTGGTCTTTTTCGAATCAAAATTGAGCTCAGTCAAAATATACAAATATCTTATGAGATGTCAATATCAGTGTAATTTTTCAGCATGTGAGTATTTTGGTAAAAAAAAAAAAAATAAAGTCACCTAATGTCAATGTTTTCATTACAACCCAGAATCAGATATGTTAATTTTCACAATAAAAAAGTGATTACTGCAACATCTCTACAGTGCATTTCTTCGTGAGTTCTTGGGGTTTTGTCAGCCCCGACAGGCATATGCAGTATGCATCATATTTGCATAATGTCTGGAAAGTGTTCCTGAAATCAGATTTTTCAAATTAGAAATCTGACACACTGGCTGTTTGTAATACAATTCAATTCACTTTTATTTATATAGCGCCAATTCACAACAAAAGTCGCCTCGAGGCGCTTCACACTGTAGGGTAAAGATAAAACAGTG
>JAOWBL010046388.1:0-25232 GCA_028564865.1 Zenarchopterus dispar | reverse complement strand
AACAGCTGCCAAACTAGCCCACCCCGATAGTATAAATGTAAACTTAGATTTGCCTGTTTTGTCACAAATATCTCAGAACTGAGCCAGTTCTATTGAAGCAGAAGCTGTGAACTCTCCTCCTTTTTTCTGTTGTTAAGAGATTTTTCTGTGACATGATCGATTTGTAAGGACTTATAGTTTTACAAGGTTGTGGCAACTGGGAAGAGATGCCTGTAGTACACTGTCCTTTCTATATACTTCTTTATACTCAGATTTAAATTACCTCAGTTTTTAGTGACTTTAGAAGCCTTATTCACACTATCACCTTAATGGAAAGACATTTTGAGTCTTCTCAAAGACTTAAGATAACAAGTTATTTTAATGTAGTTAGATTGCCTCAAGTGCTAAACTTATTTCCCATTTTATTCGAAAAGCATATTCTTACTCAAAATTGTCTTAATTTGTACTGTTTCTGTCTGTAACAAAAGTTTACTATCTCATAAGAAACCTGGGATTGCAATAACACCAGAGTGATCCCTTAAATGCAACGAATTATGCCCTGTTTTTCAAAAGATGAAATCGTTTATTGAGGTCTTCATGAAATGTCTGTAATAGAGTAGTGATAGAGTACATATACTCTTACATATACATATAAGAGTACATATAGTGAAGAATTGTTTTCATTTTTTTCATGTCATCTTTGAAATGTGTCCTAGCATTAAGGATAGCAAGTGCTAAAGCATTTTTTCCCCATAATTCTTCAAAGCATTTGGTGTACAAAAACATTGGGACATTGTTTTTGCAAGTTATTTTACTATGTGAAAATGGAAAATTGATCTATAATAGCTAATGAAACATTATTAAGCAGAAAAAGAAAAAAATCAAAACACAAAGTAAGTATAAGAATCACTTCTTTTGTGCTTTCCATTTCTTCAAAACTTTTTCCAGTTTTAAGTTGTATGTCATGGTTTCTTTTATACAGCTGTGTTACATTGATGCACTCAAAATCTGCAGGAAATTAAATATTTTTCAGTTTTCTATTAAAGTAGTGTAAAACTAAAATTGTTACAGCTGTGTTTGGTGGGATTTGTAGTGTAGTGTAACTCAAATTTTACCAGCTTGATTCCTTTGGAAGTCCTTCACATCATTGTCTTAATACTTAATAAAGTACCTAGGTTTAATGCTACTTTCTCACCAAACTCAACCATATTTCAGAGAGAGAGCATTTTTGGGGTAATCGCCTGTTAAATATTGTGCATTCTTTAAAGAGTGAAATCAGCTTTTCCTCATCCCCAGGATAATCCAGTAATATAGTTTCAGTATAGTTCAATACTATAGTACATTATATATATATATATATATATATATATATATATATATATATATATATGAAAGGGAGTATGACAGAAGATAAAGAGGGTGTGTTGGTTGGAATCTGGAGCAGCAGGACCAGCAGAAGCTCGGTGAAGGGAAACAGGTGGAGGGTGGATATCGCTGCGATCCCAGCAATGTCTCAACAGAATACTGTAAATGCAGCCACATGCTCGTCTTTTTATCAACACAAGAAGGAGTTTAGCTGCCAATGTCTTGTGTAAACATCCCAAACTTGCCTGTTCACTGCTCTCTTTTTCACAAGATATTGTGCTGCATATCTTTTCTTTTGGTGCCACTATGATGTCCTTTTTAACCGATGATGGAGACCTTAACAGTCTTAGAGCAGTTCTGGTTATTTCTCTTGCGTTTGTCTAAAATATTCTCATTTGCTTTACCTGCGTGGAACTACACAGGACACGTCATCCACATTGTAAAGCTCTGCAGTGATTTTTTTATTGTATGTAGCGAAACAGAAATCCCACCAAAGTTGAAGCATCTATTTTTGTGCGACCCACCAAGTCTGGGCTCACCCTTCCAAAAGCACAAACACTACAAGTGGCATGAGCTCAGAGAAGTACTTCTGGACGTCTGATTAGGTCCCCAGAGTCGAGAGTCACTTTTCAGCCACAGAGTACTCCTTCAGTTGTTCAGCTATCTTCAAATGGGCCATACAAGGTTGTTATCTGCATTCAGAGATGAGTGGAAGAGCTAATGCCCAGGGTCTGTACGCACACCTTTGAAGGGGTTTGTTGCAAAAATGAGATATCGTTTGCTTCTGCCAGCTACATTTTCTAAATTTTGCTTTGAGGGAACAAAACTCCAACCTGCAAACTCTGTGGAAATGACTGAAATTGTGTTCCTTACAGGAGAAAGTGGCACCGTTGCTTCATTTCCCAGTGCCATGATGGGATTTTCTGGTTTATCTTTCACAAACAAGTTGTCTTTTATATTACACACACAAAAAGTAAATAAACAAACCCCCACAAGGACATACAAAGGAAGTGGACAGACATGAGGACTTCCATCTCAAACTTGATATTTCAGAGCCGGTGTGGTATCCAACAGATACTTGACGGCTTGAAGTGTTTCCTTTTTGACTATATTTGCCTCTGCAGAATTAAAAACACATGAGTTAAAAGCAACTTGAAGGTGCCTTGCTGCTTTACCAACCCAAAACACAGAGCAGTGATTATTATTCTTCTGTTTGTCTACGGTGATGATACAATTAAGATAATCTTGCAACAGGGGATCCGTTTTTAATTACTTTCACTAGCAACACAGGTGTTTGTCACAGAAGATAACACAACTCAATGGAGGAATTTGTCTTACCTATGTGTTTTCCGTACATGTGGTAGAAAAAGCCGAAGCAGTAGGCAGGTGGGTTGGTGATACCGTAAGGGTTTTTGGGTGCTACGTTGAAGAATGGGCTTATAAGCCGGGCCTGGTCCCCTTCTTTGCGTGGCCTCGATGTCTCGATGTACATGTAGAAACCTTAAAGCACAGGGACACATAAACACACACATATAAATAAGAAGCCACAGGCAGGAAAAATCATTTAAATAAGCATATCAAACTGTTGAAACTTCTTTTATTGAACGTAAAACTGCACTTTACACAGAGAACACAGCAGCATTTAAAGTCTATTTAAACCCAAACTTGAGTTTGTTGTAGCCTGTGTCTTTTGTAGTTTTCATCATTTACATTTGGACATTTAAGCTTGATCCCTGGGGAAATCTAAAACTGATGGTTTAAATGAATATTAAAAGCTTGACATTAGGGAGCTGTCTAAAACCAAAGTGACCAGTTCTTCAGGGTTTCTACAATATCATTTCTTCATGTTGCCTGTTTTCAGGGTCTAAATGTGATGCCATTTTATCAAGAGTCGAACCCAACTTGGAAAAAGAAAACAAAAGATATAAAGAAAAAAAAAAGATCTGTGTCAGCTGTCAACCATGGTGGTAGAAGGGAGATCATTTGTGCAGGACCAGGGCATTTTCCAGGGATTGCGTGGACCATTAACTACCTTGTTGACTTAAATATCCTTAAATCATAAGTGACACCATCTGTCCATGAGGAAAGAAGGATTTAAGGTGCTCCAAATGCTCCAAAATCAAAGACTGCATCTCTATTGAAATGCTGTGGCAGGACCTGAGAGAGCTGTGTATAAAAAAAAAAAAAAAACCCTGCAAACCTCAGTAAACAGGTTTGCAAAGAACAGTGAGGCAAAACTACTCGCCACCATACAGAAACAAATACTTGCACTTATGGTGTTGAACCAGAGGGAGTAGTCAGTTTTTCACCTACTACTTCTGCAGTTTTACTTAGATTTTGTTAAATAAATGACATAAAGCAATGTGTCACTTCTTATGTTCATCTGTGATTCTTTTTACCCAAATCCAAGATCTGTTAAATATCTGATTTTTGTAATAAATGTAACACAACAATTCTTTCACATGACTGTAATATATATATATATATATATATATATATATATATATATATATGTATGTATGTTTTTTTTTTGAATGAGGAACACTACATGCATTGCATGGAAAAATGGAAAAGGCAGGGATGTATTAAAGCTGTCTATGGCTTAGGGTTAGAATTTAGTTTCTGATTCAAATTCCACTAAAACGCCTTGCAGAAGTGTATAAAGATAGAACTAAAATACTGTAGAAATGAGCATACAGTACACCCTCTGAACATGCCTCGTGGTTATCACAGTATATGAAAAGTCACTGCGTTTGATGGAGAAACTTCAGAAAACACTGGATCAACTCATGAATAAATTTCAGGTTTAATAACTTTTTTTTTCTGTGTAAACATTGATATCATGATGAAAATGAAACCTTTCATATTTGAAATAAGAAAAGGTTTTCTTCGAGGTTCTCCTTCCACTAATCGTGGTTGACCCGGGGAAAATCGGCGCGATAACAACGGGGTTAAATTATCGCTCCCTCGGCCTGACACTAGTGGCTGGCAGTGATGATGCCAGCGAGTCAGACAGTCCTCTGATTGTGTCTGAGCCAAATAATCTGAAGCCAATCTGTGCCCCGCCACGGGTACCGGGAAGGTAGCTAGTGAGCAGCTCCACGCCCCCTCGAGCCAAAATCAAATGAATATCTCCCTCTGTTGAATCTCATATCAGATAATTATATGCATAGAGGAATGGGGACGGTAATGAAATGCTGGACATTTTGAAACCGTTACGTGATTAAAGTAAATGCATTATTTACTGCTTCAGCTGCTGCTGATGCCAAAGCAGCATAACGGGCTGACAGACGACTTCCATCGGAAGATTCTATATTTATCACTTTTTGATGAATTCATATATGTCCGAGTGCCATTTTCTTTCATTTATTATGTTATTGAATATAAAACACTCGCTGATGCTTTGAATACGAACCATGGAAACGGCTCATTTACAAGGATATTTTAAAAGTAAATGATCAAAGTTGGCCGTTGTTAGGCAGCACAGTATCAAGCTACCGGTGACACAATGAGCACAGCTGAAACCAGTCGGGAGCACAATTATTCAAACTTATTTCTTCATTTCACAACGCAGCACTTTTAATGGGAAACTTGAAAATACATTAAGACTGTGATGAAAAAAGCTATCTCTTTCCTCATCTTTTACCAATAGCAGAAAACAAAACAATAACAACTTTGTCCACGATTTTCAAGGATCACAATAAAAATTGTAAGAAAAAAATACAGTGGTTTATAGTTTTACTTGGACTTTGACTGCTTGCCAACTACGTGAACCCAAGATAAATTTATGTTTTTCATATATTTTGGTCAGTATTTCATTTCTTTGTATCCTTTAATTTTAGAAATATCAAAGCTTTTACCACTTTGTAATGTTTTCTAACACTAATATAAGTCCTTCTGGTGTTATTTAGTCCCTGCTTCTGGTCTGCAGGCAGGTCAGCACTCATATAGCGTCTTCTTCCACAGACTTGCTTTTGCAGTTTCTTGCAGAAAGCATTTTGTATCATCTATGATGTTCACCTCTAGAAAAAGATGTCTTGAAGAAAGCAGTGTAATTTTCTGTATCTCAGTAGTGTTAGGCTTGTGCCCTTATCCATCATGCCCTGAGTTCTGGTGTTAATGAGTTCAACCCGTCTATTTACACTTATAATGTCTGCACAAATCACTGCACACTTAACCCACTGACAAAAACAAGCAAAAACAAACTCCTCCAGTATCTATAACAATTACTAAACAAATCTTTCAAGTTATAAATAAAGCATAAGCCTGAGTTTCACAAATAATTATTCCCTGAGTGCTAACATTTTTATTTTATTGTTCAAAGCAAGCAGAGATGATTTTTTTTTTTACTACTCTGTACACTTTTAGTTAAAAATCTCTGAACCTGCAGGTATTGTCTGTTTCAACATTTTTGACTTAATTGTGCGGCAGAATTTATTTGTTTCACAACCAAGACAGTGGAAGAGCTGTTTGTTTATCCTGAACTGTCCTCGTGTAATATGTGAGACAAAAACAAAATAAAAAACACAGAAACACAAGATGATGTGGAGGACAACTTCTCCTGGATCACTGAATGTTACTGGTGGATGCTGTGGTTTCATGGGAGTCGCGAGCCTGTTGTGAGCCGGGCAAGTCAACAAGTCCACAGTTTCAGAGTTGCAGTACTTTTGTAATTACAGGCTCTCAAACGAAGCCTCCCAGAACCGTAGCACTGTTTCTCTTATGCCAGGGGGAAAATGGAAAAAACAAAAACAAAGAAAACAAAAAACCACACTGCAGGATGTGTACATACTGTACATCCTAAATTGGCAGTTGTTATGTGGAAGGTTCGGTGGTTTTAGGGTGCATGCGTGTGAATGGACTATGAAATCAGTCTGACGTGATTTGAGAAACTGAAAATAAAACAACAGGCTCCAGCGTTCACCCCTTGATCCAGAACAGGTGGAAGCAGGTAGAGAAAGTTAATGGATGGAAATAAAACAAGATGATTCCTCGCTCTGGTCTGCACCGCAGTCATTCGTCATACAGCTGGCCATGCGCAAAAAATGAAACCAATAACATCTTTCTGTACGTGCCCTCTCTCGTGCGCCTGTATCAACTATAGCAAGGGTTGGATACCACAAAAGAAGAGAAAAATAATCTTAGGAAATATGAACAGCTTTTCTATAGTATACAATAAAAAAATACAGCCAGCAAATGACTTTTACTTGTAATACATTCGGTGAGCTTTTAGAGTCCAATAAAATTTAACGACTTACAATCTTTATAACTTCTAAAGGCGTCTCTGTTTCCTTGTGTTTGATTCACTCATTTCTGCATGAAAAGAAAACTCTGAAAAGGAAAAAAATGTGGACAAAAACTCCAGGCAAATTTATTTTCATGACTCAGTGTTACAGCTAAGAATATGACAGAAATCCTGTAGTTTTGACAGAAATGACCCAAATATTGTCCTCAAATCCTGAATGTCCCGATTATGCTGAGAAATTCGAAGTTAATTTGCTGGACTTTATTTTGAACCTGAGCTCACAGACAGTCCAATATAATGATTAAGATGATTTAAGATTTTGTAAAGTTGAAACAATCTTTAAGACAGACCTGAGCAGTATGCATTTTTTCTTCCCACCATTCAATTTACCCGTCTCTCATGTATGACTAAATAAATTGATTTACTCCGTAAAGTCATTAACTGAATAAAGCGATGTTAAGCAGCTGTGAATCACATAAACAAAACCTCACAGCCACACACAAATGCATTTTTTTCTTTGTTCTGTATCACACAATGTGAACCTAAAAAAAATAAAATAAAAGAATAAAAATAAATAAAAATAAAAACAGAGCTTGCACTCCCAGAGTCACAGCAGGGGGAGACAGGGAGGAAGGACAGAGGCGGATCAAGTTCGATGTTTGAATGTAGTCATGAAAAACGATGGTTATCAGTGCTTTCAAGCTGCACAGAATTATCAAAGAATAAGCTGCTGAAGATAAACAAATCAGGCTTCACAAGATGACAAGGCATATTTATAAGGCTGAGCTCTGGAGAGCCCCAACATAAGTCCTGGAGCTACAGCTCCACCTGTGGTACCAACATCCGTGGCTCCACAGATGAACAACAACAGGACTTATTTAGGTTCTACCCACAAGAAACTAAAGCACCACTGAAAACATTGTTTTAAAGTGCCACAAAAATGAAACATACACATATTCATTCAGACAACCATAAAATCAACATTATTCTGTGATTCGCTCCCAGAGTTTGAAGGAGATGGATGGTCTCAAAGCAAAGAATCCCGTCTGTAATTAATGCTTAATACTGACCTGTGGTAAGGTTACGATTAGATTTAGAGTAATTTTAAATGTATTTAACCCTTAATGCTTGAAATATGAAATAATATGCATAAAATTGTAATTTATTTTACCTTATGTATTTACTACATTGTATATTGGAATTCATTTAAAACACTCCACTTTATCTTTATAAGTTTTTTAATTATTTATTTTGTATCTATAAATACATTAAGAAATTTTACTAATTTCTGGATTTTTTTGTTTATATTTTTAGATTTTTTTATTGGATGAAAGTATTTTTATTGTTTTGATTACTGGAGTGCTGCAGAGATGTCAAATGTGTTTATCAAACATGAATCATCAGGTATCAAGTGGTTAAGCATGTTAACATTGAACTTTGAACTTTCTAACAGATATCAGCACCAGTTAAACTACTTTACACTCGATATCTTGTTCTCTGATTGTCCAGTCATCTTTTGAGAAACAAACAGGTCCTGTTTGGACTTCCAGACCCACTTACCTTGCTTGGACCCACTGCGGTCGGCACTGGGACCAGTGTTGGGTGTGTACTTGGTGTCGCGGGTTGCAGCGCTGTGCCGGGTCCAGTCAAAATCATCATTTTTGTCCTGGGTGAACATGCAGATCGGCTCTTCCTCAAAGCTGCAGTGGAACTCCCCTGGTGGACAGCAGAGCAGAACGGGACCTTACATACAGGATTATAGAAGAGCGAGAAGTTGCAAACCTTCCTGGAGGCTAGAGTGCAACATGCAAGCAGCATGACTCCTACTGTATATTAATGAGCTCTCCTACGGCGCGCGTCTCTCAGGGGTATATACAACTGACTAATTCTTAATTACATCATGCAATCTGGTGCTCAGAGTTTTCAAATGAAGATGTGACCGGAAGCATCACTGATTGTGTTTAACTTCTTCATGACAAGGACATGCAGTGCTGCATTACCTAACTGTACTGTTTACATGTGTAGCAGTGAACATTCAGCCTTAAGAAAATCTCATCCTTTTAAAGGAGGTCGTTTGATAGGAGAAAATTAATATCAGAATCTGTTGACCCACTCTTGATTTTGAGCATTTCTCCCTGAATGGGAGTGAAAATAAAACTGAGCTGATTGTCCTTGGATGTTTTGTAAAACCTCAGTTGCAGCACTTTGGATAAACATTTTTTAAAAAACTGACACCACACCCCTCCTTTCTTTATCACATTCCATCTTCTGGGGCTTGATGGTGTTCAAGTGAAGGTATTGAGTTCCCTCATTCTGCACACACCTTTGACTGCAATTAAAAAAAATAAAGTGCAGCACATGGACAGAGAAAGAAAGGGTGTATCTAGTCACCTTTAAGAAATGAAAGAGTAATTATAACTTTTACATAAGGTTATGATGGGTCACATTGAGGGTAATGTTTAACAGTGAATGTGCTAATGAGTGGAAAAAAATTGCGCAGGCGAGGAACTATTGCATTGAGTTTAATGAGGGCGCAGCGGTGGGAGCAGCGGTGTCAAAACCTTCATTTAATTCATGTAACAAACAAAGCTACACACATAACCAGAGGACATGGCGCAGCTAAGTAATGTCCTCAAAGAGATAGTAAAACGGCGGCATTTAGATTCAGGATGTAGGCATGTGCTCTGATAAATATTCATTGATTTATTAAAACGTAGCTGGGAGCAGTGTGGAGTGGTGACCTTGAGAGGACTAGGATCTGCCGCTTTTACCCAGGTAATGGAGGTAACACAGACGGCAGCAGAGTGTGGGTGGATGGACGGAAGGATGGAAGAGGGCAGTGATGCTGTGAGACGGAGGGAAAGAGTTGGCGGAGTGGGAGAAGGGGGAGAAGGGGCTGTGTTTACAGGCACTCTTGACTCTTCTCCTCGCAGGCATGCAGATTTAAATGGAGGGCTGGTGCGAAGCATTAACGCCCCCATCCACTGTGAACTAAACTAAACGTTTTTGCCTTCTGCGCCCCGGAGAGATATGAGGATTTGGATGATAGGTGGAGGAAGGAGGGAGGAAGAGGAGGCGTACAGGTAAGATAGTTTCCTGCGGGGATTTGGATAATGATGTTGGTGATTAGGATGTTTGTTATTACGTTGCCAATGTTTGTGTGAACATCCACCAAAATATGCATCTTAATAAATATATAAACCGCGATACACACAAGCACACTGCGCAACAGCAAACAAATGATTAAGTGTGGATTCTCAAGGTGTGAATAATTTGAATTTGTAAAGTTTCAACAATGAAACGTGCCTTAAATGAGTCTAAACATTAAAGGATGTGAACAGGTATGGCACAGATGCATGCATAAATAATGCTCACAAACCACAAAATGTGCAAATGTAGTCAGGTGCACACACATACACAGAAAACTGAACTTAGCATGCAAATACAGTTTTACAAAAAAACTATAATTCCCTTCCCTGACTACTAGTACTGGGCTCTACTGCCTTGCTGTGCATGTTGCTGTGGTGGCTAGCTCCTCTCAGGTTCTTTTAGTTTATGATCATCAAGAACTACTTTTTTCAAGCATAACATATGTTTGGAGATCCTGATCATACATTAAGCACCGCGACATGTCTTATATCCTGATGCAGCCGTATTCACAGCTATGAATAGCAAGACTTTGCTCGAATAGTTTGCTCTGCTTAGGACTAATATGACATGCTGAGTGTCAGATCTTTCTAGCATGTGCCACTTTGCTACAACAGGAAGGAGCTTTCTTCCAGACGAGATATGTAAAGTGAGGTGCACGTTACTTACTCAGGTGAGGGTTGATGGGAGCTGTGAAGGAGAAATGCCAGAGATAATGGTTAATACAGAATATCATGGCCTTTTGTCATTACATGAAACACTTAATAGAAGAAAACATGTACAGATGTGGAAGCGCTCAACCCTGTGTACTCTGAAAACATTGTGTGGCTGTTTAGCGTGCTCTGCTCACGGTGACGCAGACTGCTACACAAGCCTGCACGGTGTAGTTGATACCCTTTCATCCTGCTGTCATCTCCTAGTGTGTCGCAGAGCTAATGAAAGCCTACATAATGTAAAATGCTGTTCAGAGATGGCTGGAAACATCACCCTGTCATATTAAAACAGTCGGAGGAAAAAAGAATGGAAGTGTGTAACAGTCATCTGCCACACAATGTAATGATTACTGAGCAGAGCGAAGGGAATCCAGGAGGAAAAGGTGGCGGCAGTCGTTCTCAGCCTGTTATCTAATGTAAAAGACAGGATTAGGAAGATCCGTCTGATCACATTAATAAGCTTAGAACGCAGCTGCTTATCATTACTGCCATTTACCGGCACTGCTGATGTTCTTGCCCAAGGTGACTTCCATTTAGAACGCTAAGCCTATTTTATACTTCCATTTAGAAACCAATAAATCAGAAAAGATGTGTAATAATCACAAGTGTGTCTGCTAATCACCTCCATGGCAACATCCTTCCTGTCTGTGTTTTCAGAGTCATCATTTTGGAGACTTGTAGATCAAACACTCTGGACTTGCACCCACCCACATCCACACACACCCACACACCCACACACACGTGAGACTTCGTTTGCATTCTGTCCACTTCAACCACAGTTCAATGCTTCTCTCATTGAAAATTTAAGAGGCTACCGCTGCAGCAAACACATAAAGGTCAAGGGTATCACCGAGAGTTACAACAAGCCAGTTAGTTGGCACTTCACTTTTTGGAAAGTAAATACCATTTAAGCTGTCAAGAAGATTCATGAGCATTTTCATGATCGATTGCAGAGCAAGTGAATAGATGAGATACATCAGCTTTAGTACAAAACTACCTTGTTGTGTGATTTATGAAACCTTCCTGTTCATGCCTGGAATTGATTTTAATCCAGCCAATTAAAGTCAGTAATAACAAATCATTCCTACAAAGGAAAATGTGCACTGAAGAGCAGGTAAGTACAGCAGTGAGGATGGAAATGGTCTTTTTAAGAGCAGAATCTTGAGAAGTAATCTCTGCTTATTGTTGTGTTGAAATATATCCCCACTTACAGAGAGAGGAGAAATAAACACACAGAGATAGAAAGAAGAAGACAAACCCTGAAAACAAAATTGTAATTCTAGTGCGGTACCACATCCTGGTACTGTAATCTTTTATGTTAAGGAAGCCAGCATCACCCAGCTGCCGCTGCTGCTTCTGACTGAATCTACACTGGGCTGCACAGAGCAGCACAAATTGCAGAGGAAGAAGAAATCATCTGGGCTGCTGCAGAGAAAATGTTCTAAGTCACAACTTACAGCCTTGGGCCTGTGAAAAGGATGCTGACTTTTCCGGGAGAAAAAAAATAAAAAAACAGTTCCAGCCTCCTTATTGCTCGCCTGTTTCTTTCCTCTCAGCCTCCTCTCATTTCTCCTTAACCCCTCCACAACTCGTTCCTGCTCCTCCCTTCCATCTTCCTTCCAACACAGCAATTATAGAAACGTGTGTTGTTGTTATATTTCTTACCTGCAGCTCCTCCTGGCGTTCGATGCGCCTGAGTCTAGATGGATGTGTCAGCTCAAGCAATACCTCTACCCCCACTGAGCAGCTCAAGCTGAGCGCTGAGTTGGCCCCCAAGGCTGCTTCACTACTGCTGTGTATGCACACACCCATGAAAACGCACGCACACTAACATGTAATTTCACTTGCATTATGGATGACGGTACAGAATATGGGGAAAACAAGGTAGCAGAATGCTACATTACTCTACTTTTCCTCCCAGCAGAAAAAAACCCACTAAATTATGATTGATGAAATGTAATCTGATAATCAGTTAATTGTTAAGATAAACACTGTATGGAGCGCCATATGAGGAACATGTCCAACCATCTTGTTCCCAGTTTTCCAGCCAAGCGGAGAAGAAAAGCTCCTGCTCAACGCATGATTGACTTCCATCCAAAGCGTCTAATTTTGATTGAAACACAAAGTGAGCTCGGCGACCGCCAAAGGACATTGGTACGTGGAAGCACTGACTTCATCTTGGCAGAAATCCCTGCCCACTGGCCTTCGGCTTTATAACAAAGTAGTAGGCGATTCCCTGCCTGCAGCCAAGTATCCTCATATATGACAACAGCCTGGCTTCTTTCTTCTTCCCTTTAAAAAAAAAAAAATCTGACCTCATATAAGCTAAGTTTTGGAAGGTTCCCATCCATCATATTTAGGGAGTCTGGGTGGATGCCTGTGATGACTTCAGAGCTCAAACCATCAGCGGGAATAACAACAATGCAGCTAAATGTAATTTGGTAATCTTTCCTGCCCGTCTCTGTGACTGAAATAACAAGATGCCTCTTCAGTGTCCTTCAACCAAAACCCCAGTACAGTTACAGTCTAGTAAATGCCGGCGTCTTGTTCTGCTCTTGCATCAGTGTGCGTGAGACACACTGATGCAAGAGAGAGCGTTCCTAATGGAATCCCACGTGGATGAGCTTTGCAGCGACTTTGAAGCAGAAAACTCAAACAAAAGAAGTCTACGAACAAACACATGAAACAAAAAGACAAAATCAAATCATGTATGTACCGCCCGGCTGTGTACAGCAGCAGCGAGAGCGGCTAAAAATCAAAACCGATGCTTCTGCCTGCTCTCCAGGAGCTTATTTCAAAGGACTGTCAAGCAGAGGCACCCAGAAGAGCACAACAGAATCCATGATTCACGCTAGAGGAGTCGATAACTAAACACACAACCCACTCTGGTGCAGCCTGGCACAGCTGGTGAGCTCAGGCTCGCATAAGGAAGCCCAGAAACGCAAAGAATCGGCTATCTTAAATCTGTCAGGAGGTAAAGAAGTCCATCCATCAGGAAACATCTGAAGCTTGTTAATTCATAAATTATGTCTCATTTCAGTTGTGCAAGAAAGAAAGAAAGAAAACAACCATTAAAAACAACTACAGCTCAGAGATGTTGTGTGCTTCTCAGCAGTTGCCAGGGAGGGAGAAACTCCAGGGACTTGGCGCTCACCGACTTGCTGCTTCATTTTGTTTCCAGTCTTTCTTCTAATCTGAGCAAACTGACTGCTGACTGAAGTGCTTATATTTACGGGACGCAAATGAAGAAAGCATTCTGCTGGAAAAATCTATGTCTCTATCACTTAAACGGAAACAATTTCACAAAACAGCCCTCTTAAATATTTACTAAAACATCATGTACAATACATGATTTTTTATTTTTTTTGCAAACACTTCTATTTTCACAGTATTTTTCTCATATTTCTACAAACGTCTCTTGAGCAAGGATATTTTTAACTGTTGTTTCAGTCTGGAGGTTCTTGTACTGGGAACTGGCCCCAATATTTTTCTACTTTTCCAAACCAACTTTCATGAGGAGAACACCGAGTATCTCTGCGGTTGTAAAACATGTACAGTTTGTTTTATTTTTGACACATCAAAATGGGCAGACTTATAAAAAAAAAGAATTTTAAGAATGGTTCAGTAAGATCAGTGTTCACTCACTCGTAGACAAGGCTGTTATTTATTCTCCAATTTATAGTTTAGGTGTCAGTAAAACTGCCAATTTTGCCTGAATTTGTCAAAACTCATCTTACTTTTGATCTCTTACAAGGTTTGTTCACTTTGACCTCTTATTTCTGCAGTTACTGAATGAAAAATAAAAGGATTTTTGTCAGGTAGAAAGTTGTTTTTTTTTTAAGCTTAAACCTTGAAATGCTGAGAAAAATATTGCAACCTTCACAAACAGTAAACCCCGAGGCTTTAAAAAAAGACCAGAAATTGAACTCTAACACCGTCAGAAGCTACTTTTCACTTAAAAAAAAAGAAAAAAAAAAAAGAGGAGATTTGACACCACAACAGAGCAAATACTCAGACAGGGATATCAGTGGACCACCACAAGTTGAACTCCTCAGAGAAGGAAGGAAGCTGCGTTTGATTTAAGATTCACCAGAATCATGTTGCTGTAAAGCTCCCAATAACACGCAAATAAATAAAAATATGAAGCAACAGCAGCAGTTGTGTACTGTGCCACTTTGAAGACTGACAGCAAGCGTTGTAAAGCCTCCATTGTGGAGAAAAAGCAGCAAGAGCGAGGGAAGTGGGTTGAGGAACTCCAAACAGATGCCGAGTTTGTCACTGCAGCAAAATTTAAAAGAGCATCCTCAGTCCTTGGTGACAGAACCATTCTTCATCCTACAGCTGGGGACACTGTAACCGCTTTTGTGTTTTCTAGCCAAGTCACAGAAAAGCTGCTCCCATCAGCTTCACATGCTTCAAAATGTCTGCACAGACTGTTGGGCAATAATGAGCAAAATGCCTTTTATTTACATTTTAGAAGCCATATTTAAAAACATGATAGCAGAGTTTAGCGAGTAATTATGACACCGAATAAGAGTTCCAAATAGTTTTTTTTTTAATTTATAATTCTGTAATTTTTAAAGTTGCTGCCAGCCAAACAGGCTTCAAAGAGAGAGATCACTCTGGTGGCTTTTTGGTTCATGGTAACAGGTTGGAACATTTTAATTTACACTGTTCTCTTTGTGGTTTCCTTCAGAATAATAAAAAAAGTCAGTAACAATGTCTACATGAGGTCCAGTTTCAAAGTGACGTTTTGAGATAACTCTGTTCATCACTTATATTCTTCCCACTAGCTAAAGATAACATTTTTGTTTTTATTTTGTTCATACAATGCAGTTTGTTTTCTGGTTATATATGGACTTTTTATACGTTTTTACTTGTTCAATACGCTTCAATTTGAAAACAATAACTTCCTCTTCCAAAAGTGTTCTTGTTGTATATTTTAGGGTTGTGTTTTCTGAACTGAGTTTATGTTCTGCCCCCAAGTGGAGGCTTCTGGTATGACATGCACAGGCTGCATAGTCCTGAACCAAGAAACACTCACAACACAGCCATTGTGTATGTTAACAGATGGAAACGCTTGGACAAACTACAAGTAGACTCCAGACTTTAAACTTCTTTGTGTTTCTTAAAGCTGCTGAACATAAAATAAAACACTGGAACCGGAAGATGTAGTCAAACTCACAAACGTCTTCTTGAACAAATATCTGTGTATCATCCTCTCTATAGCCGTTCTGTTGCTGAACCACAGTGGAAAAACAAAAAAAAAGTGAGCGTTTTTGTTCCCCATTTTTCCACTCAAAACCAAAAATTGAGTAACAGAAGAAGGGAGAAAAATGTGTCTGTTGAGCAGGAATGGGGAAACAAAAAGTAAAGTTATTTGTTGTGTTTGAGTGATGGAATTCTGGGAAAAATAGGAAAGACCTCGGCACAAGATTTCATCGTGTTGCATGTAGCAGGTCGTCAGTTTCGCTGGAAATGTGATTCCTTCTTCAAAGGTTGTGCTCCATGCTGAACCTTCTAACAGTCATAATTTTGCAATCTCAGAAAGTTTGCTAATAACTTCAGCAATAAGGCTCAAATGCTTCCAAAGTTTCAACAGAATTTTATTAATTCATTCACTCAGTCATTCAGTTTAAGAAGAGTAGGCACCTTGTGCCAACATTTAGTGGAGTAAACAGACCATCCTTCTTCCTCCTCACTCAAGGAAACGGGAATCTGCTCAAACATGCTCACACAACCTCCTACAGGCAATTTAAAAGCATCTCTTCGCCTAACATGCATGTTTTTGGACTGTGGGAGAAATCAGAGTACCTGGAGAAAACCCACACAAACAGGAAGAACATGCACACACTACTCAGAAATACCGCTGCTGAAATTCACCCCACAAAACTTCTTACTACGAGGCACCAGTGCAAACAGACCAGGTAAACAAACCTTTCCCATTGTTGTGTGTTTTTGGCTTAAAACAGATAAACATATGGACTGGTACCATTTTTTTCACATTTGATTTTAGACAGAAAAACTGTCTCAATTTTACTTTTTTGAGACAGAAAAAAAGACAAAGAGAAAAAAACGATGTATAGATTCACCAAACACAGAAGCAAACCATCACAGGCAGATAGGGGAGGGTGGAGTAGTTGGTGTTAGATAACTTTGTTGGTCCTTGGGTTCTTCAAAAACTTTCTAAAACAGAAAAAAAAATAAGTGTCTAAGTGGATATGCGGAAGAAGACTGATGAAATTAAAAAAAAAAACAAAAACTACAAAATTATTTTGATATCAAGTCAACTTCTGTTGTTCCACAGGTCCCTGTTCTCCAGACATCAACAGGAGCCAGGTTGGAGGTGATCCCAACTCTTCTTCACGTATCCGTCGGAGCCTCAAACACGGTTTCAGAGCAGAGAGGCTTC
Organism: Zenarchopterus dispar; assembly: GCA_028564865.1. Taxonomy (NCBI): domain Eukaryota; kingdom Metazoa; phylum Chordata; class Actinopteri; order Beloniformes; family Zenarchopteridae; genus Zenarchopterus; species Zenarchopterus dispar. The sequence goes on along the minus strand of JAOWBL010046388.1, from coordinate 8,371 downwards.
AGCTCAGACCTACATCAGCCCGACGCACTGATGCTATGCTGCGCGTGGGAGAACAGAGCAGCCTCGGAGTGCTAATTAGTCCAGTCTTGAGTCGGGTAGGCGATTTGAACACCAAACTTACTTTGTTTTTCTGTCTGTCTTGCTTCCATCTTCTGTCCAAATTTGGCTGCCTCCATCTCTGCTCCTGCTCCTCATTCTCTCTTAATTAGCCACAACTTTCTTCTTTTTTTCTGACTGTATTCAGCATGATTCAGTTCATCTGAATTCAAGGTTTAGTACAGGCCATGCCACACTACAAACTACTCCAGAAGTGAAAGTAGGGAGATTTTATCCGCTTCTCTGTCTCCCACTGTTCTCCAATTCTCTTTTTACCCGTCATGATGAACTGCAGTGAAACTGAATTATTCACAACCGCCGCAGCACCTCTCAGGAAGAGCTCAGCAGTCAGTGATAGACAGAACATGGTTAAGTTTATGAAAATGCACATCTCCGAGTACATGTATATCTTTTTACTGTATTTCAGCTAGTTTGCCATCCGACTCTGTTTGAAAACTGTTATTGTATTCTGCAGAGAATACTGCGTGTTTTATTGTATTCTCGCTGGTCTGACCAAGCTAATGTATTTTACAGTTCTCAGATTCTTCCTGACGTCCTGACTGCTAGCTTTGGCTGCTTCAGGCTATTCTTTTATTATAGAGCTTTTTCCTGACATTATTTGAGTTAAACTTTACATGCGTTTTCTTTCTCTTAGAGTTTGAGCTCTTTCCTCCCTGTTCTCTCTCTTAAGCTTCTACAATGAAAGTAGCTTTAAATATATAATAGCTAGATAAACAGATAAAAACTCACATTAAACAAAACCCGAACAAGACCTACGGAGATTTACTTTTACTGGAAACGGGTATGCTCATCATTCATGCTCCATTTTGAACTATTTTGTTTAAGACCGTCACCTAAAATCCCTAAATATCTACATTTTAAAATAATTACAGGTTACAATAAAACTAACTGAGAAAAGCCCAGGGGGGTGAGTTGTTTTGAAAGGCAGTGTGTAATTCCACAGTTGTCAGGGGTTGGAGGTTTTAGAGGTGATCAGCAGGAAACAGAAAAACGATGGAAAGATGCTCAGCAATGAACCACCTTCTCAGTCATAAATTCTGTCCAGGTTGAAGTTTGAAAAATAAATACAAACTACTTGTGAGAGTATCCAACCCTAAAAACAGTTCCAAGGTTGTTTATATGTCACCTTTGTTTTTAGTTTTCAAGACTGAAGTTTAGAAATCCCAAAACTATTCTTTCAAATATGTCCCCTTTAAAAGATCTTAAGAATGAACTGTCTAAATAATACAGAGAGCAAACTCATCCACTTACAAAGGAAGAAAGGTCAAGTGACTTGTTTCGGGCAGGATAACCTGTATCAAGTTCTGTATAAAAATATATATGGGCTAAATCTGCTGTAAAATAATATTTCTGTCTTTATTTACAGGTATCGCTCCCAGTTCTTTTTTTTTTTCTCGTCCTGCTTATTGGATGTTTTTCCTTCCCACTGTCACCTTGTGCATGTAATTTTAATCCACCATCACCTGTAATCATTATTATTATTTTTTTTATTATTTCTGTTTGGTCTTTCAGTGTAGGAGCGTGCAGTAAGATTCTTTGCATGGTGTCATGTGAGGCTTTTAAAGAGCAACTACCTTCCAATATAAAATGTAAAAACATGTAATGTGAGAAACATTACAGGAGACAGTCCATGTCTTTTGGCAGAGAGATGATGTTGAATCATCGAAATAGAAGTTTTTTCAGGGGAAAGGGAGTAAAGCAAAACATGAGTCATGCCTGACCAGCTCTGTTTGGTCACATGAGCCAAATGACATGTTTGAGTCATCTGAATCTTTGATGTCAAGTTGATCTCTCAAACAAGCACACAACACAGCCTTTACCCCGGTCCAAGACAGACCTGACTCAAATAATAAAGGTCACGGAAAGAGATTAGTCATTTGATCAGAATTCATTTGGCTCAAACTACAAAGAAGCAAATCACGCTGAATCCAGGCTCTCCTCTGATGACTGAATGTGTTCGATTCAATTTAAATTACTTTAATGAGTTCCCTTTTTTCTGCTTCATCCTCATACACATTATACATAATAGATCATCCTGATCATTGAAAGGGCTTCTGATAACACAGAGTTAGACTTTGAGTGACTCAAGAGTGTTAGCTGAAGGATTAGATCCCAGCTGCAGTTCTTCGAACTGAACATCTAAATGAGTAGGCTGAGGAGAAAACAGAATCTGACTCTCTTTTTTTGAACAAATAAACACTGAATCTGTGGCAGTGATAAAGCACTGACGTGGCACTCACCACTGTAGGTGACAATCCGGATGGCAGCGTCACCCTCTCCAAAACGTGTGATGGGGGTGAGGCGCACTTCGTACGACTCAGGCTTTATCAGCTCTGTCAGGTTGTGTGTCATTAGCTCCCCTTTGTTGAGCGTTCCATCCACAGGGATCTCCTGCTCCCACCAGCGCTGCAGCCCCATCTGGAAGGGAAGCAGAACCACGAGAGCTCTGGATTATTCAAGATCATCAAGCACCCTGGGATCTGTTTACAAACACGTCAACATTTCATTCATAATTGATCGCCAAAAAGCAGCTTCTGCAGTCACTGCAACAATATGTTACTTAAGGAGCTGTCAGGACTCGGGTTGAGTGTAGCAGCAACAAAATAACTTCATTCTTATTCATCCACTTTAGACATTTATAAGGTTAAAGTAGGGAGGGCACCATCAGCTCTCACTGCGGCGGTTCTCGGGAAGTGTGAAACAGCGGAGGCAAGAATCAGCATCTCCAAAGCTTTGTGCTGCGTCAAGTGGAGGAGTTCAGGTATCTCGGGGTCTTGTTCACAAGTGAGGAAAGAATAGCTGTTTGGAGTGATGCAGATTCTCTTTTGACCTGGTCAGTCTTTGTTGCTACCCTCATTTATAATCACCAACTGTGGGTAGTGACTGAAAGAATGAGTTTCTGCCACAGAATGACTGGACTCTCCCATATTGACAGGGTGATGAGTCATGTGGGCTGGACTCAGAGTACCATCACTGCTACTCCACATCAACAGGAGCCAGTTGAGGTTGTTTGGGCATTTGGTTAGGATGCCCCCTTGTCTCCTCCCTGGGAAGGTGTTTGGGGCGTGTCCAAATAGGAGTATCAGGTATCAGGACAGAATTAGAACACACTGAAGAGATTATATTTTTTTGGCTGGCCCGGTTATGCCTTGGTGGAGGAGCTGGAAGAGTTGGATGGAGATTAGTTTTTTTGTCTTCCAGCTCTAAAAAAGGGGAAATATTCAGCTTTTTAAATTTATTTCATGAAGAGGTGGTGCAGTTTAATTCTCAGATTGTACATACTTAATCAGAAGCAGAATCAGAATGCTTGGTTGCCAGGTAAAGACAACTTTACAGTACTAGGAATTTGTCAGGTGCAGAGTTAAAAATAAAGAGAGAAAAAAGTTCAAAAAAGAGAAAATAATGCAAAAAAAAAATTAACATTGCTTTCATGCACAAATATGACATAAAAAATGCAACAACAAGAAGCATCTCCAAAAAGATTAAAAAATATATAGCTTTAGTTATACATAGCTTTAGTGCATGACAATGCTGGCTCCAAAGAAATCAAAAGTGTCATTGTCTCCTGTCAAACTTTTATCATTACTAATCAAAGATGAATTATTTGAACTTGTGTACTAGAATTGGACCTATGGGGGCAGTTCCTCAAGTTGTCAGGGATGGGGGAAAGTTTTGGGACTCACAAATTATTATTTTACTCCCCGTTAGTGAGGGAAGAAGAATTCTAGTGGGGAAAAAGCATCGGGCTTCTAGAGTCTCACTGTTTGGCCCTTAAAAATCCATCTTAAATGTTGTCTTGTATGGTATCTGTTCAGTTTGATTTGTTGCCAGCATGTGGTTGTTCAACTTTTTACTGCAGTACAAGAAAAGCACGTGGAATACAAAATACAATCTTCTGGAAGGCGCTGTGACCCCGAACGTGATTGAAGCTGGTGTAGATAATGGACGGATGGATTCTGTGCTACAATGACTAAAAGTATGTATTCCTTTACCGTTAAGCTACAATGTTCATTTCAGACTTTCTGTAGGCATTTTTGTGATTCACCACCATTAAAACTGTTCACCAACAATGAATACTGCACCTCTTTGTACACTGTGGACAGAAAGATCTTGTTATATCAACATTTTCTTTCAAAGCACCTCCCAACATCTCCTTTTCAAGACTACCATCTTTATGCAGCACATATGTTCTTATATTAGCGGGGATTCATCTGTCCAATCAAACATACCTTCTGTATCAGGATTAAGCAGGTGTTTTACTAATACAATTTTAATCAGGGATCTTGAATTGGTAAGATTTTTGGATGTTATCATTTGTGAAATTCCCAGAGCAAGAGTAAGCCTGTCTTTAGTTAACTGAGCTAGTTTTCAATAAAAAATAGAAAAAAATCTGTGCTTTCATGTTTTATGGTAAAACTCAGTATGTTTAAATATTAAAAAGACAAAATGAGGGTTTATTGGGGTTAATCAGAATACAAGAAGGATACATTTTATCCCTGAGAATCAGCTGAGAGGGAAGAATAAGATTTGTTACTGCCTCCGCATCACACTTGGCGCTGATATTTGTTTCAGTTCAGGGAAAAGAAGAAAGTGAGTTACTAACATGCAGAGACAGAGATGGAGAAAATGAAGGTGTGATACCAGCGAAACACAGCTTGTACATGTGAGAACTATACCAATTAAGTAATTACTTGGAATCTTTACAATCTACAATTATGGGGTGTACGTTTTCATCCCCATTAACTTGCAGGTAAATGGAGTGTTTTGTCTGTCACAGGTAATTACAGATGGTGCACTTGCTTCTATGTATCCCCTGAAAATTTCTGCCTTCCCTTTCTGAACAAAGGGCGCAACTGTTTATAAATTACACTGTTGGACTGATTGTGTGTGTTTGTTTGAGTCTCCTATAAAGAGGGTGAGAAATGTTCAGCAGATTTGCTCTTTTTCAGTGAGAATGAATAATTACTACACAAACGGTGAAAATACGGCGTATCTGTTTACCTTGTTAAGACACAGGAGTGCATCATCCTGACACATGTTTTGTTCTGGGTCTATATTTGGCAGTGTGGGTTATAGCTGCAGCCTGACAAAATAGATGATACAGATGCAAAGAGAAGGGTTTGCTCCGGGTACTCCGACTTCCTCCCACAGTCCACAACATGTCTGTTTGGTTAATTGGTGAGTCTAAATTGCCTGTGAGTGTGTGGGGTTGTTTATTTCTATGTGCCCCTGCCCTAAATAAGTAGGTACTGATAATGGACGAATGGATAAACTTAATTATATATATAAAAGAGAAGCAACATAACAGGTGAAGCTGGGGGTCATGCTCTACTCAACTAAAATCTACAGGAAAAAAAAAATTAGTTTTATGCAGCGACTTGAAAATGTTGAGTCAACTGTTCCACATAATCAGAGCAGATACTGCTAAACCGCCATAGCATCTGTATTTTCTTCCTGTCCCCTGTCAGTTATGGAGTGGAGCTATGTTTCCCCACTCTGTTAATTTCCAGTTTATGGAGCTGCGGCTGTGTCCAGCCATACATTTTCTATACCTGTTGATTCCTGTACAGGGTCACGGGGGTCTGCTGGAACCTATCGCAGCTCAGGCAGGGGTACACCCTGGACAGGTTGCCAGTCCATCACACGGCCACATATAGAGACAAACAACCATGCACGCTGACGCTCACACCTAAGGGAAATTTAGAGTTTCCAGCCAACCTAACATACATGTTTTTGGACTGTGGGAGGAAACCGGAGCACCCGTAGGGAACCCACGCGAGCACAAGGGGATCACGCAAACTCTACACAGAGAGACTCCAGGAACCTTCTTGTTGTGTGGGAACAGTGCTACCACTAAATCCACCTCCCCAACCCCAACCCCCACGGCTGTGTGTAAAGACTTCGTGCAGATGGGGAAGAGATAATAGTTAAATGCAACAAAAAGTGCTGTAGAAATTGCAGCATATTGCTTACCCAGACTTTTGGGTGATGTCCATCTATTTAAAACTTTACAATCACACAATAGCATCTTGATTAAAATAAGATTAAATCACAAGTAAGAAAGATAAAGTTAATAATAAATATCAGTCAAAATCATTTTGTCCTCCCTGGAGGAAGTGAAAGGAACAGGAAAACCCAGAAAAAGTATATCCATAAAACATTCCTGATCAGGGTTATCTATTGAATAAAAGTGTGTTAAATCTTGCTGATGATGAACTTCTTTTTTGTATTGTTGTGTTAGTTTATTTGGCCTTGGATTGAAGACTACTAGACCAGACCAGACTGTGAAAGATGACTTCCTTTATTAGTCCTTCAAATATCTCTGAACTCACAGATGAGTAAGTAAAAGGAACTTGGTTGATGATTTATTACAAGAGCATAGTAATGTAGTACAAGTGATTTACAGTATATGTATTATGTAAACAAACTCTTTATTTTCAAAATATGCCCTAATTTGAATATATATTTACATTTGGCCTGCATTTTAGAGTTAAAGAGCCTTTAAGTTGGATTCTGGTCTTTTTTTTAAATCGTTTTATGAATAGTTGTGTAGAAAAAGACAGACAGCTAAAAACAATATTTTTTCTACACGTTTTTAGCAGAGAATACACCATTTTCATTTTAGGAAAACAGCTATAAAAAAAAAAAAGATTGCAAAATGTACTACAGTTTACTGTTATCTAATGTTTGAACTGCAATATCATATACATTGTTTGAATAGTGAAAAATAAGCAAAGTCAAATGTTTGCACTGATTTAGATACACTGATTTATATCAAAACAAGTCATCCATGTCGTGCAGTCATATTAATGCAGCCGTCCAGATAAAGATAAATACCAAACGTTGACTCTAAAACAGGACTTTTACATTTTATTTCATAGCTGTATGTTAGTTTGAGCAGCTTTCGCAATCAAATATCTTCATATCTTTAGTTAATGCGAGTTTAAGATAAATATATTTTTGGCTTTGCATATTTTCTGAATATATACAATTTCTGAAAATTTGAACGTTATGTATAATAATATCAACAAGGATGAGACAGTATTTAAGTGCATCTGCAGGTTTCACAACTGTTGAGTAAAAAACATGGTTGACAAAAAGTACGTAAGTGTGTACTACTAATGGACTTTTTGATGATTTTTGTATAAAACTGTTTGGAGGAGCCACATTTTCTCTCATAATTGTGATTAAATATGTGTTTGGCGACCTTCTGTAGGGAACTATAAAAGCCGATCTTGAAATTAAATAGAATTTAATTCACATTTATTTCATTATGAAAGCAAACTGTATTCCTGCCACACAATTAAGGTTTTTTTTTTTCACCTTTTCGCCTCCAGAGTGTCTTGAATCTGCTTTGAGTTTGCAGCCATGGCGCCCTTGACACTTTTTCCACTGAGAGTGGTTTGAAAAGAAAAACAATTACCTTTTGTTCACAAAGCAAAGACACAGAAACCCCAGACTTCCTTTGAAACAGGCTTTAACTCTATAGTTGTCCTTCAAGTTTGATTCACTGAGGGCAGCAGTAGTACTGCATGTTTTATTCTACCTTTACAACAACAAACTTCCCATCAAGTGCTTGACAACCTGCAAACGACCACTTTGAATTATAGAGTAGCCAGTGGATTTTTCAATCCAAGTCTGACTCTAAAATATCAACCAGCCTCTCAAAGTTTTAATTCAAGTTTTTTTTTATGATTTTATATTGAATAGGTTCATAAATGTGTTCAAATCTTTTACTTCTTACCAGTAAATGTTCAATAAAATGCCACATGAACAAAGACTGTCACGGAAGGAAAAAGAATAATAAACGAGTGCAAAATCAAGACAGGATTAATCCAGATCAAATCCAACAAGAGAATAATCCAACGAAAGAAACAAAGACAGAAAGGCTATAAAACAAACAAACAAACAAAAAAACTAATTGTGGAAAAGACGGGCAGAGGTAGCAACTGATGATAGGAAAAAAAAGAACGGGCAGTAATAAATATATTTCTGCTGCATTTAAAAAATACAAAGAAATAAAAAAACTGAAGAAACACATTATTTCCCAAAGACAGTTTCCTTATTATTATTATTATCCTTATTATTTCCCAAACACAAAATAATTTTTTCTTTAGCTTTCTTTGGTCCTCATCCAACAATAGCCAAAGGACATTTTTTCTAGGCTTTTGCTGCACACATACAGACATATATATATATATATATATATATATATATATATATATATATATATATATATATATATATATATATA
>JAOWBL010046359.1:4741-25237 GCA_028564865.1 Zenarchopterus dispar | reverse complement strand
AGACAGATTCCTTTTCAGCCATAAAGATTTCCAGAGTAAACTTGAAAATTATACGGTATGTCATCTTGCGATGTACATTTGAAGAGCTCAGTTTTCTGTTTCACATTGCAAAATAGAAATAAAGGTGATCTGTATTTAAAAATAAAAGGATGAAAAGATTCTACTTAAGCCATTTCTGTGTCATGTAAGACCCCTAAGCACTTCTCTTTCATACACCCTTGACTATCATCATCACTTTACTCTGGTGCTTTTTATGTTCATTTTATGTCCTTTCTCCCACATGAATTCACTGGATTGCACAGCTGATATCCTCCCAGCAGCCCTGTTATCAGGACAGTTTCAATAGTACAGCTGAAAATAAAAAGAGTTGGCTGCCAGGTCGCTTCACTGTTGTCACCTTAGGGTTACAGATAAAAATACTCGCAGGAGCCCATGGGACCATCGGTGTGAAAGTGCCAGACTGTAACAAGTACTTTATTTCAGACTTTTTTTTTGCTAATACTGAAGACTACTGAGGATTGTTCTGACTTGAGTCAATATTTCACCAGTAGGTCAATGCTCATGAGCGTGGAAGACAATTGTGCTCTCTTCTACATTGATTGCTTAGTCTTGGTTATTTAGTGAGAATTAAAAAAAAGAAATTTCTTTTCTCATGGTGTTCCTGGAGCACCCTACTTCCCCCACTCACTCAGACCTCTTTCCAACTGACACGACCTCACAGGCAAGAATGGCGAGATAAAAGATTTTCAGTCATTTTCCTAAAGAGAGGATAGTATCCCCCTGATTCACCCACAAATCCCTTAATGCCCCAAGCTTTCATATCCTTTATCCGGGGAATTGCCTGTCAAGTGTCCTTTTTATGAACCACATTTTGGATTGTGCAGATCAACAACATAATTTATGGCCAGAATTACAGACAGAGTCATGGACACTAATTAAAATAAAGAAAGAAATAAATAAAAGTGTAAAGAACACTTGTGACACCAAACTTGTAAAGCAAATCTCTTCAAATCTTTTTATAGCCTTTCCTGTCTGCTTCTTGCATAAACCAAGCTGTCTGTGCCACTGCCAGCTGTAATCTGTCTGTGGAATTAGCAGCCAAACTCTGTACACTCGTTCTGAGTACTATTTACGACAGGACAGCGACTCGGAAGATGAAGGATTGCACAATGCTGAAAAATTTGAGATGGCTGCCAGAATAACACTTTGAGCTCTTCCCAGGCTTTTCTGTGTTGAAAGGGGGGACAGCTGTACTGCATGGCCCTCTGTCAGTCACTGGAGAGGTAAAAAAAATAGAAGTGCAGTCTCTTGCTACTCAGAGTAATTTTTTTATTTTTCTATTAGATACCCTTCCTTATCCAGTTTGGGGGAGTGGAGTGCAAGCAAAAATGCCAAAATAAATAAATAAAACTGAATTTTTGGCAAATTAAAATGGATTTGATAAGGTCCTGGTATAGAGTAAACTGTGGATTACTGGCTTTTGGGATCTAAACTTGGCCACTTTTTATTTTTATTTATTTTCATTAATATTATTGCTAGAGAACAAGAACTCTGAGCAGCTCTGAGCGACACAACATTGTCGCTTAGTTTTGGACAATCTGCAGTTCTGAAATTATGTCATTCGGTGAGCTGTGAAATCATGGACCCTACTTTGAAAATGGGATTAACCAGCATCTCAGCACCTTTTTTTCCCCTCTCAGCTTCACATCATGTTGCTTTTACTGGACCTCTGAAGTGGGAAGAACACAAAACTGAACTATCTTCAAACTAGGCATGCCTTGCAGCCTCTGCAGTTGCTTTAAACAGATGTGCAAATTCATGGTTAAAATGAGGGCTGTTGTACTCTATCTCTGTGATCTTTTAACCATAATATATCCAAGAAAATGTCATTAAAGTGCCAGGAAATAGTTTCAACTTTTGAGACGTAATTTGTCTCTTTTATAAATATTGTACCTTAAGATAAGAACAGTAGACTTAAAGTAGTTAATAGTGATAGTTAGAGGCCTACTAATTACAAACTAGTCTTTCATTTTTGGTCTACACGGTACACAAATCTGCCAGAAGCTTGCCCACCAGTCATACATCCCACCCCCCACCCTACAAATGGAAATGACAGCCACAAAGCAAAGCAAGGATAGATCTCACAAAAACTGATTATGAACACAATAGAGTGTGGAGTGTTGACTCAGACTCCAAACTGCATAACACATAATCTCTGATAAGATTCAAAGACATCAATGAGAAGAAAGTCCAAACAACAAAGCACAGCATCACTATTCTTATACATAAGTAACATAAAAATAAAATACAACATAGGCACTTTATGGAGCACTATAGAAGTACCCGTTATAATAAAACAAGCACCACCCATGTACTAGTTACTTTTACAATAGGCTATAATCACAAAATAAGCACCCCTACAACAAAAGTACATTCAGTCCTATTTAAAAAGTGAGAATATTTCATTGCATACCTTTCTAGAATGGTTTTGAATGCTCATTCAAGTATACTGCCAACAAAAACTCAAGTTCTTGTAGACACTAAAAATACTTGCTAGTATGAGCCAAGTGTACTAAAGCATATTCTTGTAAAGTTTATCTCCAAGAAGTGTATAGAAAGTGGACTGGAAGTATACATTTATAAAAGAGAAGTACTAATACTTGATCGATGCCAAAGATCTCGTTTATATGAATTATTATCAGTGGTGTAATACAGTCTCTTTTTCCATTTGAGTAACAACTTATACTGCTAAAAGAGCTCATAAACTGTCAACACCAACTTTAAAAAATAATAATCAAGTAGTCAGTGATAAAGTCAGTGTCCAAGACACTTGTAGTGTGTTGGGAAGTAAAATTATGTTTCTTTGCCATCATGCAGTGGCACAATGATGAAACCCAAGCAGGTCTGCAAGTGTCAGCTATCTAAATATTTACATGTTTCCTGCAGTGTGAAGAATATAGCTTTGTCATATTTTCTACACTGATGTAAAAGATAGCTAAAAGAGGGCTAGATTTGTACATCACCCCTGTGTCATTATAGGAATACAAAAACTGTAAAATATAGCACAATCACTGACCTACGGCTTTTTAAACACCATAGATTTATTTTCTTTTTCAGTGTACAGACATTGAAAAAAACAGAGTTCAAGCATTAGGGGGGTATATATTAAATTGGTTTCAGCAAAATTGCAGAACCATAAGCTCAGATTGCTTATTTTTACCTATCATTTAAAGTGTGAAACATCAACATAAATAACATATTAGAAAAAAAAGTGGGTGTATGAACTGCAGATAAAAGGAAAGGATGATGTGAGATTTACATCAGGAGAAAGCAACTTGCAGAATTCTGATCATTCACTGTCTGCAGCTCTCTTGACCTTTTCATTATTTTGCTCTTTTCTTTGTTCTTGATTCGCTTCCCAATCTATTGAGACCCTGATTATCTTTGACTGGAATAATTTACTCTTATTTCACATTTTACAGGCAATTTATGAATAATATCCATATCACTGCCTAAGAAAATCTGTGCAGTTTTAAAGGCTCTTTTTAAAAATGAATCTCTCCTCATATCAGTCTCAGTGATGAATATCTAATCTGATGAAAACACTGTAGTCATGTGCTGTTTTTTTTTTGTTTTTTTTTTTTTTGGGGTGGGGGGTTCTTTTTAAATTCCTGTTGACCTTCCCTCTGGTGATTTTCCAGAAGATTACAAAACTAAAACCTTGCTGCCTCTAAGGCAGTAATTATTGACCACTGCAGCATCATGCCTAACTGAGAAAATAATGTAATCAAATAATCAAATCTAATTAAAATATCGATTTGACTATGACTTAGACCGGCTTGGCAGTCAAAACATTTGCCATGTGCGTTTAATGTCACACAGCCACAGATCAAACTGAGCTGCAGCAGTGTGCCAATGACAGTTTCATAGATTAAATGTTTCATATGTGAAACTCTACATGTTGTTTTCAGGATGCTTTGTCTTCCTCCCAGAGACCAAACACATGCATATTTTGTTAACTGGTGATTCTAAATTGGCTTCATGTGAGTGTGTATGTGAATGTTTGTCTGTCGTGTTGGTTTGATATAATTTGTAGTGCTCAGACCCTGTAGGTTGAATAAACCAATTTCTTTCCTCAAATTCATTGCTATGCTCTGCTTGTGCGCTTGGAAATGCATAGCTGTGGCGTCTGACAGTTCCCCGGAAAATTAATTCAGAGCAGAAATAAAGTTCACAGCTCCTCAAATATCAGTCTTCTCCTGCAGCCTTGATGCTGTGCAGCTTACTTTTTTCTTGTCTTAAGAGTAATGATTGTCACGTCCTATCAGACGATAAGGAGCAACTTTTTAAGGTAATGAAACTCAGGATAAGCAACTTTGTCTACACTTCACAGGAATCTTTAAAGAAGCTCTGTCACGTGAGTCAAAGTGGCAAAATCATTGTGGTTGTTATTCTTTAAAATGTGCTGAGAAGCTTCTGCTGAAGATTAATAGGTTTCTCTGACGTTCAGTTGATGACATTTCCTGTGAATATCGTTTGGTTGTCTCACAGGCCGCTCATTCTTATTATACATGTGAAAATGTTTATTTGATGTAGCAGACCTTGTTCTGTTTACTTGTAAAATAGACGCATCCTTCCCTACTCTGTGGCAGCCTCTTCCTTTTCTTCTTTCATCTTCATCACATCCTCCTCCCTCTTCCTCCTGAGGTGTCTTTGATGATTTCCACAGCCCCTCCTCTTGCATGACTGCTGACATTTTCCCTGCTCTCCAACTTAGTAAATTATGGGCAAATTTAGACGCCTGGTTAGCGTGGGAATTGAAATTTCAGCTCGCCTATAGAGCCAGCGCACACAATTCATCAAAATTAGCATCAGTAATAACCCTACAGTATGAACATTTCTAAGTAATTTTCTTCATCACACATGCATGTGTTTAAACACATATTCTCCTTTTGTCCAATTTGAGCACAGAGATACAAGATATGAGAGTTTTCTTGAATTACAGAAGAGTTTATGAGATATACAGTTGGCTGGCACTGACATTATGAGGATCTTTCTCACAAAATGTCAGATGAGCAGTGGATGTCAGGCAGCCTCATATATCAAAGTTCCCCTACAACTAAAACTAAAACTGGCTTTACTTCACACAAAAAGCAATACTTCATGTTTAATATCCACTCGGTTTTCTTGAAGCTGTGATGATGAGACTTTGATACAACCAATCAGCGATAAATGTCTTGGCTATGTTGAGGTCTCTAAAGTATGCAATTTATTTTCTGCACTGACTCATAACTTTCCTGGATGTTGAATTGATATCTAAAGTAGACTTTACATCCAGCTCTGTCAATCTTCGCCTTTCTCCACATGATTAACATTTTATTAGACGTGAATCTGTAGACTAGTGCATCTGTCATGTTGATGCAGCAACTTCGGAGTCAAAATCTCAGCATGCGCTTCCATTTTAGGCAGTACCTGAGGGGGAAAAACAACAAAAAACCTTGCATAGCAAAGGAAATATTCATGTCAAACTTTCTCACTTTAATCATCACAGTTGGGACAGAAATAATCAGGTAATGAGGTATTCCCCATTTATACAGCAAGCGTAAGACATGCTAAAAAGTATCAAAATAAATGTTAAAATCAGCCTCTGCAGAACATCGTTTTCAATAATTGTGTTTTGTTTAGCTGACATGGCTAACGTAGAGTATGAATGAAAGCATTATGTGTTTTATAGACACATTATCATTTTCTAAGTTTCAGACTTTGGTGAAAGTTGAAACAACTACAAATCTAACCTTTTATCATGCCTCATCCTCAGGCCATAGGTTCTGGTATGACATAAAAGTGACAAGACTCTTGGTCAGGAACTCTAAGGCTTTGAGGGAGACAGTTGCAACAGCTTTCTTGTAATTGCACTGAGTGAAGGTGAAGTACCCATAACCCCTCAGATTCCAGGTCAGAATACTGATGCTTTGGTTTGGTCCTCATCAGGAGCAAGTGCATGGTGAAGACCTCTCTTAAGGCCTAGTCCTAGAGAAGACATGCCCCATGTTTTAAAAATGAATAAATCAAAATGTTTCCAAAGAAGAAAATTAATATTAAAGACACAAACTGTTAAAGACATTTCTGGGGTCACAGACTGTGCTCTAACAAGTGCAGGAGAGTCAACATCTCATCTGGCGATGTTGAATGTTTTCCAAATATCATCCCTTGAAAATCCTTAACATGGACACATTTCCTTTCAGTTCACATCTTGAAATATATGCCTTAACTGATTTCCTTAAACACCCCTGTGCCTTCATTGTCAATGAACTAAAATGTGTTATTTAATGATGTGGCTGTCTGCAGTAAGATAATCTTCTAATGGAGAACTGCAACAAGAAAGCAGAGTTCTTTCTTTTGGCAAGTGTGTCTTGTTGCTCTATGAATAGGCTTTTATCTTGACTTGCCAAACAAATTTTCAAACTAAACTTTGTTTACAATTCCTGAGATGGGTGAGTTCCTGATGTTCATTCAGCTTCTACATGTGACAAACTCTAGATAAGATCTTTGGGTCAAAATGTTTTATTTTATTTTATTTTATTTTATTTTACAATCCATACACAATTAACATGTCCTTCATGCCCAAACCCATCTCTGTAACCACTAGACTACCATTCCCCTTTGAGAGATGGGTAACAAATGTGGAATATGTGGATAGCGGTAAGCTGGTCAACTCTTGTTACTTCTAAATAAATAAAAAGTCAGACATCTCTTAGCATAGCTCTTTTTCTGTGTATTTTCTGGGCTAATTATCTTGGTTGGCTATATTCCCACATTTGACAAGTTAGTTGCTAGTTAGCTTGTTATTTCTCAGAAATGCTGCTTTGACATCAATGTTGTGAACTTTTAGAACTAAAATGGATCTCTGGAGCCACCAGCAAAATAGAACATGTCTGAATGCTGTCCTGTATAAAGCTATGACTTGAATTAACTACAAATATGTTTTATTCCATAATTGAAGGATGTTTAATGGAGTTAATCTTTATATACAAACAGGGTCTGGTATTACAGTTGCTGTTTCTTCCAGCTGCTTTTCCCAAAGTTAAAAGAAAGGCAGCATCAAAGGCAGCATCGTGGACCTTCATAGTACCTTCACTGACATAAAGTGTGTGTGTGTGTGTGTGTGTGTGTGTGTGTGTGTGTGTGTGTGTGTGGTAATAGGATTTTTTGATATCCTGTTCCTCAATATGAGTTGGCCTATGGTCAAATTGTTTATAAACAATAATCTTCTTTTTGAACTACGCAAGAAAATTCATAAAAATAGCTCAGTGGTATACCAAGTACAGAAACCTCAGCTTTGACTTATCGTTCAGAATAGGTAACATTTCCCTTAAGGTAATCCTGTAAAATTTACCATTCATCAAATCAATTACTGGCTTAAAAACAAACAAACAAACAAAAAATGAAGAACCCGATTTGTTTTTTCTTTTACAAGTAAGTGTTTAGAGTGTATGATTTTGATTTAATTTAATTATTTTATTTACAATGACCAAAAGTCATATAAAAAATAGATTTCTTAGGTAACTGAATGTAGAAATTCTCAGTAGCACAGAAAATGAGCAGGATTATAAACCCTCTAAAATTAATGAAAGTTCATGTATGATGTGTCTCCTTATTGAAACACCATCATGGGGAAGGCACATCTTTGAAAGTCACTGTGTTAACATAAAGTTTACTAGAGGAATCAACACCAATAAACTGGTGAAACACTGCAGCACATAATATGGTGTGTGACTATAATATGCTATAAATATATTGTAATATACTATAAAGTATACTTACATCATTATTGTTGTTATAGTTTACATTCATACAGGGATCTGCTTTATACACCCCTGTACAACAAGTTGTCCTCAGTGTGCCACCTCTCTTATCTCAGTTTAAAGCTTACAAATTTCACATGCAGTTAGGATGTTCTTAGAAAGTCCTGAGTTGTAAGATTGTTTAACTATTTCATGACTGATAAGAAATGTGGATATGAAATTGAGTCCTTATTCCTTTATTTTCTGTGTGCTGTGGTGGGCACCATGTTTAACCATAATGACTTTTGATGGAGGGTTGTGTTGTTTCTGTTGTGTCTGAAAGGGACATAGTGGACCTCACATGGAGACAGATGCATGTTGTCTGTCTGTCTAGAGGATTAATCGGCATATGTGATTAATTCCTTCGAAGTAGGAGGTGACTTTCAACAAAAAACCTTGTTTGCCAGCACTTTAGACATTCATACACCTCTTAAAATGACAGCTAGATGCCCTGAAAACTTCAATATTTAACAGTTTAGGGCTAATCCAAACTGTTGAAAGTTAGGGAAAGCATAAAATACCATGCAAATCAAATAGTGATTCAATTCTGTAAAACTTTACACGAACAACAGCTTGTAACTTTTGGCAGTCTTGAGAAGCTGAAGGAGGTATTAGTTGTTCAGCAGTCTCAGTCAGGAAAATTGTTTTCATTTAAGATTCATAAATATAACAGCTGACTGCCCAGAGATATTTACTGTGTAAGCAAGGTTACAGCAACACTTTGGCAGAAGATAAATCAAATTTATCAATCAAGGGCATCTGAATAATTAAATAAAAAATAAACATTCTCTCAGCTTTATACTTGTCATTTTCTGAGGTTGGAAAAAAAACTGTCATGTAATAATACAGCCCTCAGCTTTAAGAGTTTCCCTTTGGGGATTAGCAAGGTATTATTGAAATAAATTGTAGTTAACTACTTTTTTAAGTTAACAAATATATAAATGTGTATAGAAAAATAAAAAGTTAATAGATAACATTTGTCTGTGTGGGAAGAATATGAGTCTCATATAATTAAATATAAAGTCTGATTAGCAGCTCCATATCTGTAATTATCTCATAAACAAGCAACTGGCGAGGTCAGTGGAGGTTCTGGATGTTCATTTTGATCTCATATCATTCTGGCCCATAGCTGTCTAGATATATTGTTCAAATTATATGTGACTGTTGGGAAAAAAATAGATGTAATAATCCACTCTCAGATGGAAGTGCATTAAAGTTCAATACCAGTGATGGCTACAAGGCACTGACTCCAAAACATCCAACAACTTTGTGTTAAAAAATCCTCAAGCTCTCACCCCATGAGTTTATTCATTCGGATAAATCTGCTGGTGGTTCTTCTGAAAACAATTCAATAATTCAATAAATATCTGTCTTCAAAGATATGCACTTTTCTTTTGAAGTATCACTCTCCAGTACCACAGTTTTGTCCAAATATGATCACTTCTGGCTCTAAAAATACCAACATCTTAATGGCTAAATGTTAATAATTACAGTTGACATAGAAATTTCTCATAATCTTGTTAAATTGTACACTGTGATTTTTTGATTTGTTATGCACAAACAAAAACTTAGCATGTACTGTTATGGTCAGAATAAATGTACTCAAAAAAATTGAATTTCATAGTTCAGAAGATCTTTCAATAATGCAGAAGAAGAGACACTGGAATAAAATATTCATCTTAGATTCTTTGTAGTCTGTATGGTAAAGCCTACTGAGAAGATTAGAAATATAAATAGCACCAATCATTTTTGGACAATCAAACAAGTAGATCACCAACTCATCACCAATTACTTCCCAGAACTGTTGGGCCCTCCAGGATGCAATCTTTGAAAGAGAGGCTGTGAGATTCCTGTTTTTGCTGAGATCTGTGGGTTAAATCAGCATGT
Organism: Zenarchopterus dispar; assembly: GCA_028564865.1. NCBI lineage: Eukaryota > Metazoa > Chordata > Actinopteri > Beloniformes > Zenarchopteridae > Zenarchopterus > Zenarchopterus dispar. Next base: position 15,506 of record JAOWBL010046359.1, on the reverse strand, counting down.
ACAATTGAGTGTCATTTGCATAAAAATTGTGGAGGACGTTGCGGTGTTGAATAAGTCAGCCAAGATGTCACATATAAATGAAAAACAGAAGAAACCCATGGACATATCACTGAGGCATACCAAAACTCACCTTAACTGAATTTGGAGGTAAAGACAATCCAAGAGACAAAAAAAAAAAACCTCTTGTGGAAAGGTTTGAGCTTAATAAACACAGAAGTTGTCCCCAGACAATAGAAATAAGAGAATGCTCTGATCAACAACAGGCAGTGCCTGAATCTTGCTAAAATAAAGTCATGTATTTTCCTCTAACAGGCTATCAGTCATGTTAAGTTATGTATAGCCACTGTTTAAAAAAATACTACTGCCACTCATGAATTAATAAATATTAACTGTCCAGAAATACCTTTGTCCAGAGCTTCAGACAAAAATGACATTTTGAAAATGTATCTGTAAAGTATTAAAGTATTACTTTTAAGCAGGAGGTTAACAAGAACATGCTAAAAACTGTAAAAGGATCAGAAACCAGAAAAGTAGGAAACATTTGTATTAGTGTAATTACAAATGTTGTAATTCCAGTGTAATTTGTAATACAACAGTGCTGACTGAGAAGAATAATGATTAAGCAGTCTAATGTGAATAAGACCAAAGTGGAAGTCTGTGAATATACCTCTGGAAATTAAATCTGTTGAAACTCTGTAAAAAGGGCAAAATGAGTACAGATTATGGTAATTTTGCAAGAATAAGCCTGAACTAGAGGTCTGATGTTTTCTAACATATTTGAAATACGAGTTCAAAAATCAGATTCCTGTAAGGATAAGACAAAATCATTAATAATAATAATTACTTTAAGCAGTAATTTAGGATTTCTGTGGATATCTGTTGTTAGAAGTAAGCTAATCTTGCATCTTTAACTGCACTCTGATGGATTTAGATTCAGTCTTTGTGGACAGTGAGTATTTCAAACTTATTGGTCTTCAATCAACAATCATAATTTAATATGAGGGTCTTTTGAGGGCTTGAATGTAATGACTGAGCCATGGCAGGTTATTTAACTTTTCTAATTTTTGTCTTTCCTGGCTTGAAATTTAGCTGATGATACATTAGCAAGAATCATTCAAATATTTTAACAGTGTCTCTAGTTGAACTGAAGGCATTGCAAAAAAAAAAACACATTGATGAAAAGCATCAGTTTCATGGTTACTGGCTCCAACAGTTTAAGAGAGTTTAGAGACAAAACAGATAAGAATATCAGGACTAAGGTGTAACATTTAGAGTGGGTAGCATCTTTCATAAACTGAGTCAGATTAAAAGAAAAAGAGGTATGGAAACGGGGTGGACAAAACTCACAAAAACTAAGAAGTCCATCACATGTAAGTACTAGAATAGACAAAAATTCTCAATTCTCAAGCATGAAAGCAACTGGATGGGCTGTAAATAATAAATTCCCAAAGAAATAAGATTATTAAAGTAGTTGAATTGCACCTAAGACTTTTGGCAGACAACTAGACCACCTCTGTCCCAGAAGGCCTGAGAATATGAGATATGCTAAACCAAGAGGAGTTATTTTAATAAAAGCAGCAGTAATTCAGGGTAAATGCCATGTCCCAGTGATGATGACAGCATCTAGATTATTACTACTTGCAAGATCATTAACAAGAAAAGACTTGTTGGTGAGAGACAAGGTGAAATTTTTTTAATATGTCTGACATTATTCATCAGTATCATCAAAAGGTTTTCCTATGGTGTAAAAAGAAAAAAGTATTCCAGATACAAACTGTTATTGTTCAACTGTCATGTTCAGATCAGTTTTAGGCATTAAATGTCATTTAGAAGACAGAAGGTGTCAATGACTGTCAGCAACACTATAACACATCTCTAATGCAAGAAAAACAGTGCGGTCATACACCAGATATTAAAAAAAAAAAAAAAAAAAAACATCCTCATGATAAGAAACATCAACAGCCACAAGATGCTGTAATGTCAACTAATTGCAAAAATATTCAAAAGTGAATAGAAGAATTAACAGCAGACTCCTCTGGAGGTCAGGCATTTCTTTTTCTCTAACATTTGGATTATATATCATGGCTGTAAGACACATTATATAGGTGTCACGTTTTTTTTTCTTTTGAAAGGTGAATCGATTTCCTCGGTCACCGATCCAACATTTTTCTCTGGAGTCTTTTTTACCGCTCAATCTTTGATTTCCCTCTGGCATTTTTAACCCTTTTCTGACAGTCAGTCACTCATTCTCTCAGTCTGATTCCCTCCTCATCTTGTATTCTCTTATAGCCGAGTTGTCGATTCCAGGGACAGACGGTTTTTTGGTAGTTCTTTCAGTGTTAGTCATTTCCAGACAGTTTTGCAACTAATTCAACGAGACCATATACAAGCAAAAGAAAATGAACAATTATATATGTAGAAACTGGACTCAAGATAAATATAGCTCATGTGAACCAAAGGCACAAGTCCAGCAGCTCTTTTGTCTTGTTCATAGAGAGAAAATCAATTTCTCCAAACATCTCATTCCAGTTCTACAGAAAGTTCCAGTCTTGATCTTCATCATACATTTGTAAAAATTCATTAAAAAATGCTCTTACTGATGTTTTGTTAGCTCTTCAATAATACCACACACCTGATCACACTTGCCTGTTAGAATAGTTTATAAAATGAGAGAGATTATGATTGTTCAAAGCCTCCTCACATTAAATCATCATCAATTATTCAGCTGTTTTGCACCATGAAAATGGGGATGCTGTATAATCAAGACGTAGACAGATATGTTTCACTGAAACCCAGTTTCAGGTATTTTAGACTCCTCTTTGTCTCTTCTCCAACTCAGTCTCTGCTTATTTATTTCTCATTTTTATTTTCCTTTTGTTCTCTCTTCCTGTGCAGCTCCACCTACTACCATCCTCAGTGTTACTGAACTCTTATCATTGCTGAGCTTTTTTCCCCTTTATTTATTCTTAAATAAATCATATATTTATAATGAATTACATCTTCTGTGGGCTTAAAGTACATGCCTGCTAGCTTATTTTTTAGGGGGCTTCAAAGAAAATCAGACAAAAGCATCATTTGAAAAGTGGTTCATATGTCACAAAGTCACACAGGACCTGGTACTCAGCAGAGACCTCAGATCACGCCAGTGTAAGTCCTGTTTGTAAAAAGATTAAAGCATGATCAGATGACAAATATTTCCAATGCATGAGCCAAATAGTGTTTCAGTTCAACACAAGAGTAAATGTCATCAGCCATTACAGCACAACGCTGTCACGTACAGACTAAATGAATGTTACAAAATCCATTATCAAAACAAATAGAAAATCTGAATAAGAGAATGTAAGTCAATGCAGAAATGCAGAAGCATCAGATTCTGATTTCCCTCCCAGCCCCCTTGTTTATATATATTTTTTTTAATGCCTGATGTTTTTTTTTACACCTGCTTGATGTCAGTATAGCCACATTTGTTTTTAGCTTTAGTTAACTTAGCTCCATACTTATTACCCAAGAGCATTTTTTGTGCTAATTGAAATGAACTGTGGAATATTATTAAATTAGGTTGAATAATTTCATGCTATCTTGTTGTGTAATTAGTATACATTTTTTTTCTTTTGATTATGTATGTGTGTTAGTTTTGCTTCAGCTACCTCCATTGCATGATGCCTTGCTCCAGTCATTTACACCAACCATCACTATATGGCATTAAATGGATTGTGGGATGCTTGATATGCATAGAAATAACAAAGAAAATCTGTCTAAATGCTGTGCTACTAATATGCCATCATATCAAATTATATGATCTGTGACATCTATGTAGAGGAAGTAGTGTTTTAGTCATCATACTCAACCCACTTCTCCTCTTGATGGCCAGAAACCCATTCAACATATTTTGTCAAATGTATTGAAAACAATTCAAGTCACATTTTCAATTAAATCAATGCATTTCATTTTCCTGACTTTTGTTTTTTAAAGAGATTTCACTGCTTTTTACTTTCTGGCTGCAAAGCAAGTCTCTCACAAGATGTCCACATTATATCAATTCAATTTGAAAAAAATAACCTTTCTCACTGTTTTCAATATAAAATTATCATATATTTTTTTTCATTCTCAGTAAAATGGTGTGAGCAATATTCCAGCCTGAGTTTTTATAAAATATTCTCAGTCGCTGGTGACTTTAAAATGCTGGTTGTTCTGGTAAAAGGTTTGATCACTCACTGCTCAGCTTCTTACATAATTATGATCGTTTTTCTGTTGCAGCTCTGTGAAGTGGAGCTCGAAGTGAAGTAGGAAAAATAACCCTCCCATTTTCAGACTTTTCCTTTGAGTAAACAAGTGCTTTAAAAGCACTGGTCTTCAGAATATTTAATCAGCATGCCTTTATTTTGGAAAAATACTGGCAGTAAATTCCATATTCACTAAGTGTAGCTGTAAAGGTGATGCAAAAGAAACCAGCTCTCTGTTGACTCATAGTCTCTTTGATCATTTATTTTAAATCAATAGATAATCACAAAATGACTGCTGTCAGAGGATGCAGAAACATGTGGTTTCAGTGCAGCAGTGTATGAATAGTTATGATTTCAAGCTCAAGTATCATAAGATTTTTTAAATTAATAATAATAGTCACTGAGTGAACCAATTTCACAGAAGGCATCTTGACAGCTTTTTGATGGATACACTAATGCATTAATGACAGTTTACTTTCTTTCTTTAAGAGACCCATACCAGCAGGAAATATCAATATTACTTTCCCCAAATGGAATACAGCCATCACAAATAAATACACTGGTGTTTTTCCTGCTACCACATGTCAAAATGTCTGTTGTGAATAAAAGGGATTAAGTCTGACACAGGGATTCAAAAATAGTCATGCTCTCGTATATTTGTGTTTTCTGTCTTATATAATTAAGGAAGAAAGTATGCAGCTTGAGTTTGCATTCCAGCACTCCTGACATGAAGGTTTTTGAAATTTTTTACTTTGTGAGAGTTGCAGACATTTTCTCCAGTGTTGGTAGAGTAAAAATAGGCCTCCGTTGTACAGTTGGTATATGTCATAAGACACAGTGAGTCACACAAATTTTGGAAAAGAACAAATGATTCCCCCACAAAGTAAGCGGTGTCAGTTTGGAAAAATCCACACTCCTATTTGCATGTATCATCACTGACTCAAATCTTCTTGCAAATCTCTGAACACTGCATCCGAGATTCCCATTATGTTCACATTGGCCCAGGTGTTTATTTTGGTGGATCTTATGGGACACTGCATCACTGCTCTGCATGGTTTTGATACTCAAACACACTTGATTCAAATGAATGGGTCATTACCAGACTTGCACAGTTTCTGATGACAGTCGGATAAGGTGATCCATTTGTTTGAATAACATATGCTGAACATCTAAAACATGCAGGGCCAAATCTGAGAAATACATACATTTAGATGCAAACATTTCCTAAATAGGATCTCATAAAAGCAAAAGCAATAACTTGTATGAAAAGAGTAGCATGTAGCATACTGCTGCTGATAATTACTATTCTGGAGCTTTGTAGGACTGTGTGACATATGAGAACATTTCTGACAGTTTCTAAGCTTTACAGCATGCATACATTTAAATTATCTTGCTTTACTTTTTTCAGCATTTAAATTTTGGAACAAAAATTCATATTCCTAAATGAGATGCTGTATGTGCTTATGATGACATTTTGTGTTGTGTGCTAATAATCCAGTCTATTGAAAGGGTAGTTGGACTGAAGCCAGCTCTCAGACTGCAGAAAAGTGGAGTATCTGACAGCCTCATTTTTATGCTCAAAAGCAGAAATCTAATCCAGCCTCCTGCTTAGCCTCACATTTGAAAGAAAAGAAAGGTTCTGTGCATATCCAGTGGTGTGCAAAGGTCTTAGATGCCTGTAGTTTTATTGCTGTTAATAATATCCAGATTTATTTTCCAGTTTCTTTGAAATGCAAAAGGAAATAATTGAATGATTCTTTCTTAGATAATAGAAAGTATAGAATGAAGCTTAAAACTTCCACCCATAATCTATACCTGTCTACTCTAATTCAGAGTCATGGGGATCTTCTGGAGCCAGTTCTCTTTCCAGTAAAGAACAGGAGAACACCCTGGACAGGTGACCAGTCCACTGCAGGGCCTTTGGACTGTGGAAGGAAGCTGGAATACCCATACAAAACCCATACAAGCATAGGGAGAACACACAAACGCCACACAGCAACAATCCTGCCAAGAGTCAAACTAGGCTTGGATGACCTGAACAGTCCCATTAGTTATGCTGCTCTAGGCCTAAACTGCTGGGTGACCTTCCACAATGCAATGGGTTTTAAATTTGTTCTTTTTACTCCTCTCGTAAGTGCATGTCTGTATTATTGCAAATAATAATGTTTCTTTTGTGTATTATAGGTGGATATTCTTGGACTGATCTTTATGTTTGTCTGCCTCTTTTTCCTCTCATCTCAGACTTCCTACTGGTCAAGGCAGAAGTCCGGCCTCCCTGAGTCTGGTTCTGCTGGAGGATCTTATCCAAAACTTTTTGGTAAAATTTCTTGAGGGATCAGGAGTATAAGTTAGTTGCTTTCTGTCCAAGCTTTTTTTGATTCAGTCCTTAAAACCTTTTGGGACTTGAAACTTCTGTAAAAATTTTGACATACAGACATCAATATTTAATAATAAATTAGGCATCAGATGTTGTAGGTGGATATTTTTGAGGTTTTCAATCTTTCCTCAAGATCTACAGTGAAATCTTAGGGTGTCAACAACATTAAATGTAATATCAAGGAATCACATTCGCTGCTATAACCACTGTCAGACTCTGAGGCTATTAAAATGGCAAAAGGCTTTACAACATTTATTGTCATTCATACAACTTTGAGTGCAACTAAAAAATGCCTCTTTCAAGTGATGCTGCAGCAGAAAGGGTGGATGATTTCTGAGTTATTATTGGTTTTGTCAGATTAAATGGCAAATTTAAATAGTTACTGACAATTTTGAGAGATCCACATTCTGATGTTTTCTATCTTGCCGTATCAGTTCTTATTATCATCATTATTACTATTATAATTAATGTCATACTCCGAGATTAATGAAGCAGCACTGAGAGGCAGCACCCAGTGCTGCCTAGTGTTCTGGCTACAAAGAGGAACCAACCACACAGTAAGTACTTTTTTAATCCCCTGAAAAGAATCCCTAATTGAGGTCCTAAAGGGGGCAGTTTGACTTGGCATAAAGCTGCCTGCTAGTTCCTATGCTGCAAAATGCTCTATTCTCCTAGTCACACCTTTCTAACTTTAATCGGTCTTTTGGAAATTCTGTCTACCTCTGCAAGATGAACCTATAATCTTTTTATCTCCATGTCATAATAGTCAACAGGACATTGTCTTCTCATGGATATAAACAACTGTGACAGCTAACCAGATTAAGATATATGATTTAAGAGAGCACCTTATGTGAAGCAAGACTGGCAGAGTGAGGAAAATAGTTAGTAAGAATTCAAAAAGAACTGATAAATAACCACAGTACTTGTTAACATTGCAGGAATCATCACACTCTGCCCATGGACCACAATAAATAGTAGTGTAAATACACATTCCCAAATTGCTGGTCTTCCTGCAGACATGACATGAGTTACAAATGAAAGAGTGAGGAATTTTTTTTTCTCCAAAATTTAGAGGTAATTTCGACTGCCAAGAATGACTGGGGGCCATAGAGGCACAAGCTTAAAAAAGCGTGATTTTTGTATCCATCACTGTGTACTCTGTCCAATGAAACATTTAAGGGATGAAATGAAAATAGTCTGATATAAATGTGAATGTAAAAAACACATTAAATGGACAAAGCTCTCTGCTATGGACAACCATGTTGTCTTTCAGGAATCACATTATGTACAGCTGCATGTGTCCATAGGGGTCAACAGCAAACTCCAAAGGTAAGATTATACTTGTCATATTATGTGTCATAAGTACAAACTTAGTAATGTTTTTGTGTGGGTGTTTGTTTGTTTTGTTTTCTTTTTGTAAATTAGAAGCAATCTCCCATTTCAGCTCAACTATTCTGAACATCAGTTGAGATAAACTTGTTATATTTTGAATGTATTCCCATGTTTCAAAATAGGTGTTTTAACTGTATCTGCATATTGCAAAATAACATCATGTAATTCATTAATGTTTTAAAGTTTGATAATGGCAAGAAGAATGTATTGCATATGTGCTCCTCTCATTTACAAAAGCTCTGTGCATGGCTGGAGGCAGACTAGATTTTGTTCATATCTATAAAAATGTAAAAATTACTCACATTTTTGGGAATGCCAAAGCACATCATGAATAAAAGTTGTTCTGCTGCTCACATTTTATGAATGAAGCCAAATGTGTCCTACGACACATGCACAACAGTACACATTTGGCACTGACACACAAGTAGAAGGTAGTGAATAGGTGTGTTATGAAGATATCTTCCTTAAAAATTAAACTTGCTTGGCTTCACACTTTTTAACCTTTGTATCTTTTTTGACATGGACTCTTTACCTAAAGTCACTCAGCATTACTCTCAAATTCCGTTAATTGCAACAGCAGTGCTCACAGTGTGAATTTTACATAAAATGAGATGGCCAGAAATAACAGTGAGATAAGGTTTCACAGGCACGACAAGACTTAAAGGTCAAATTACTGTCTTGGAGTGATACCACTTGTCTCATCTTCATGCCATTTCTTTGCCTTTGCTTCAAGTTCCTGTAGGAAGTAGGGATAATCTTTATGTCTGTGCTTTTCATCTTTTTCAGTTCTACAGGCTTCGCTTTTCTGTTGAGTCTTTATTAATAAAAGGCAGTTTTAGAGATCTTTGAAAAATGTTAATAACTTAATCTTTTCCATTTAAGTCTGGCATTTTTTTTTATTATTATTTTGTGGAAAATAATATTTCATCATTTTTTTCAGGAGCGTGTGGCTCTATGATAGTAAATCTATTATAAGATATGAACATCTTATTGTGGTAGTTTTTAACTGACTCAATAATGGTAGTGTGCTCAATAATGGTAAGAGATAATAATCCACCTTTTATCATGATCATCTTCCTCCACAGATTCAATGTCAACTTCATTGGTAACGAACAGGTAATCTTTACAAAACAATGCTCATCACACCCACAGCCCTGTTTACTGACATGCAAACAAACAGATAACCACACACTTTGCTGCAGAGGCATTGTTGAGAAAACCCCCAAAGTAAGAATATATATTTTGTGTTCTGGTTTAGGGTTTCTGTTGGAATTTGGTTTTGTTTTCTTGCGGTTTTCATTGGTTCTCTTGTTTTCTTCTTGTTTGATTTACTTCTGTTTAGTTTACTTCCTGTTTTATTTTGACAGTCTGTTCATGGTTCTTTTTGACTTCCCTTTAGTGATGGATGATATTTCAAATTTTTAACCAAAACTAAAGATTGACTGCTTCTGTTTGGTTGATACTGATAAATTCATATTTTTATATACAATACAATTTTCATACAATTGCAATGTATACACATAAGAGAGATAAAATAACATAGTTTTTCATCATGCAGTGATGAAAAACTAAAATTTTTGTATCTGTGACCAAATTATAAACTCAGGATCTTTCACATCAAACATGGTCAGTTAGTCAAAGCAAAAATCTGCTATGATTGAAGACAGTGAATTTGTGTGCACTCAGTATATTATAGTTTACAAATCTTAAACTTGGGACCTGTGCTCAGATGTTGTATGTAAAACAAACAAACAAACAAAACAAATTAAAAATAACAGGGATAACAGAAAAAACACTCATAATCCAAGAAACATTTTACATATGAATTCTGTAAATCACATGCACAGATTTTGTCAAATCACACAAAAAGTTCATCCTGTAAGAAAAAGGTTTAAGAGGTCTATGGGGGTTTTTTTTGTTTATTTTGTTTGTTTGTTTTGTTTTGTAAAAAACGTAGTCGATATTTGAGGAATTTATGAATAACAAAGAAATACATCTGTTCTAGTGTTAGCGTGAGAATGAGATGGGTATTTATGTAATTTAACTCCTATACTTTTGGAAAGTATAATAAATGGATTGCAGTATATAAAAAACAAAAAAATAGTGTGCCCTCAAAAGTTAGTGTTTAAAGAATTAAGTGCTATTATGAGTTAAACATTTTCACTGTTTCTAGAATTTTTTCTAAGGTTTTCAAATGTGTGCTGAATGGAAACATCAACGCTGTGTTTTTGTTTTTTAGCCTTAGCGCTGCTAGCAGCTGCTTCATGTTGCTTTAATACAGATGCTTCACTTTGATGAAGACTTTTAAAGTGCGATACAAGACTGGTTGTGTTAAAACCTGCTGCCTTCTTTCCTCACAGAAAACTTTATCATGTTTTAGTAAACAACAGCAGCGGTGTTGTCATCTACTGGAACTGAGAAAAATAACCAGACTGGCCTGTTAGCTCAGGTTTTGTGCTAGTATTCATTTTCAGTTAGAAAGACACAGGGCCAAGTTTTTTTGTTTGTTTTTTTTTTTGTTTTGACCCCCGCCTCAGTTTAAAAACATGCATTGTTCAGCACATAGACTTTAAACTTCATCTTTTTTTTTTTTCAGCTTTTGGTGCTGGCAGATGACGTGAGCTCTGGTACTTGTGCAGTTATGAGTCACGTTCTGCCCTGGGACATCATAAAATCCAATTTTCCAAATCCAAAATTAAATTTCTTACTGCTCCACATTAATGCAACAACACCTGAAAACTACCTTTGGCTGCAACTCTCTTGACTCCCAGTG
>JAOWBL010046273.1:0-25260 GCA_028564865.1 Zenarchopterus dispar | reverse complement strand
GGGGTTTATCACATAGTGCATTATCCTGTTGGGAGGAGCCATTAGAGGATGGGTAGACCGATGGACAAGGTTAACAATACAGCACTCCTGCAGGCTCTTGCAGTAAAATAAAGTCAACAGACACCAAGGGGCCTAAAGGGTACCGAGGAAATGTCTCTCATCTGATTACATCGCCACCATACTCGGGACATTCAGTGTAGACAACAATGTAACAATTTAATTGAACAGAGAAACCTGTTTCTTACTGTACATATGACAACAAACGCTTTGAATCTTGAATCTTGAACCAGCAGCAGCCTGAACTGTTACAAGGACCCGTGTTATTTACGCCACATGTTCACCGTTCCTGAACTGCTCTTCATCAAATGACAAGAATCCCGGTTTTCCATGTTTCCACTTAGTCACCGCAATTACGTGCAAAAAACATTTAGTAGAAAACTAGTAGATGGGAAGTACAGTTAAAAAAAGTATCTTATATCTTATGGTTATTTATTTCGTTATATAGTTATTTGCTTGTTTGTTAATTCTTGATGCCCCTCAACCTAGTGGTTCCATAGATTCTTCCAAACATATAATTCTGCAGGAATTGTTTTAAAAATGATTCCAGTTTTTAGTAAAGAAAGAAAAATGTCACGCACATTGATTTAGAATAACAGCCGTAATGCACGCGCCAACCTGTCAGGACTTTGCTGTACATCTGCTGCTGAAGCCATGCAATTTAACAAATTCTGAAACCTTTTCCCCGTCTTTTTATCTTTCCTTATGTTCAGGTTAAAAAGTAACATTTAATTTAGTTAACAAGTCCAAACTCTATTGAACTATTCTCTAGTCTCAGTTATTGTTTAGAGTACACTACAGGTGTCACATGGTGTGGATAAGCTGCTGCTTTGTATCAGGATCATTGCTTCATTTTTGTTCTGGGATTAACAAATGATCCAGCTGATTAAAGTGTTCAGGGAAGATCTTGCATATTTCAGCAAGATAATGCCAAAGTGATGATTTGACACCTCCACACTGAGTATAAATATTAACTTACTGAACATAATAAATAAAGCAACTTCTCTGGCAGATGAAATGACGTGTTCAGAGTTTTGGTCCCACGTGCACATCCCTGATGTGTGCAGCCGCGGCGTCCTGGCCTGAAGGATAAAGGGCCTTTGCCTTCTGAAAGATGGAGCAGAAGGGAGGACAGCAGCTCTTTGACCAAAGAGAGAAAGAAGAGCAAGGGGGAGGAAGATGGAGTCCACCCGGCTTCAATCAGATGAGTACAAGTCAAAATCACCATCTGAGACACAGATGCAGACGAGTGAAGATGGCGAGAAGGGGAAAAGAGGGGGGAAGAGAGGATGAGGGGAAAAGAAGGAGAGCAGCAGGGGAAGTCATTATCGCTTCCTAACTTCACTCACAGTTTAATGCATTCAAGGGAAGCACTTTGACTTGCTCCTTTTGGCAGCCCAGCGTAAACAAATCGATTTGAATGGGAGAGATATAAAGAGCTGTTTAAATGGGCCCCACAGCTGTGAGCACGTGCATTTGTGTATTGTCAATATACATTTGTGCAGAAGAGTATATGCAAATGCCATTATACATGCTCACTATACAGCTGTGGCTTCTGCTGTGGATTTTATCGTACTTTTCAAGAAGAATAATTGCAAGCTTTCTAATGTGTCTGCATGTATGTGCAAACCTGTGCAAAGATCAGCTTTTATTTTCTGTTTTTCCTTTTTTTTTTTTTTTTTTTTTTCGACACCACCATCGGTGGTCTGCCGTGCACGGCAGAGTTCCGCCTGAGCTGCAGAAAGCCAGCGTTTGGTCTAATTGAAAGTCTGAAGAGTTTCTGTGCCACACCCGGGTCCAGACTGAGGGAGATTATTGGAAAGAGGACATTGGGCTGGGCGCATGGGCTAGGGTGTTGTCCCACGCTGAGTGAAGTCTCAACAACCTCAAACCCACTCAGGTAGAAGGGGCTTTGCCGGGCAAACATCTGCACAGGGCGCCGCTTGTCCCAATTTGATTCTGGACATATTTGGGGATCCTTCAGAAAACTGATGAAAGGAAAATATAGAGCTAATCCTTGTTGAAATTAAGGGACCTGCAGTCAGACACACACCCAAAGGCACGCAAGAGTACACAGACACACACACCCTGTACGACATGTGTAACCTAAGTCTGTTGTGATTCCTTTCCTGGTGAGGCCAGGAGGAGTCTAGGAGAGGTTAAAGAAACACAGCACAGTGTGAAAACACACTCATGAGGTGTGCGGCCTGAAATCTGACACACGCACACACGCACACACACAAGGCTTTGATTAATTGGGTCAGCCTGTGTTTGCCTGTGAAACAGTATTCATTGGAGTTGGGGACCCTCTCTTAATAAAGGGTCAGTGGACAAACAGCTCAGCCATTTTGAGGAATTAATCCTCGGGCTGGCCTTCGTTACCGCCGAGACGGCGAGGTTCAGAGGTGAGGGTTATGAACCATTACAAGGGAAACACAACATGACGGACCACACTCAGACTAATGAACAGAAACTCTTTTGAATTCAAATCAAGTTTCCAAACTGGGATTCAGCGTGAAGAGAGGCCTCTGTGGGACGGCCAACAAAAACCAAGGAGACATTAACATATCCAAAACTGTACCGGCCACATTTCAGGGAATCACGCAAGAAAATGAGCAATTTTTGAAAGGCTAAATCACCATCAAAGGCATAACCCAAACTGCTCCTGCAGTAAAAAGTTTGGGCACAGCTCCTTCTTTATTGTGAATAAACAGACGTGTCCAAACTTCTGACAGAGAGACTGCAGCCAAATTGTTATTTGTGTGTTTAAAGGACCAAAGTAACGTTGAAATTATTCTTTTAAAAGTACTGTCTGTGACAACATTATTGAATCTTATTCCTCTGCTTCAGTTGTAAGAGGTGTGGAAAAGTATTCTCATTTCATTTTAACTGTTGAGTTTAAAACAAAACAATTATCATTTTCATGAGGGGTTTAATATGCAACATTTCTACATTAAAGCATGTAGAAAAGAAAAGACCTGTTTTTATTTTGCTGGACTAACTCACTAAACTTAAGAAGTGTTTTTGAAAATTTAACGCACCAGTGCTGAGCTTTACTTATCATAGACATTTTTCTCTCTGCTACATTTCCAGTTTTACAACATATTATTAGCTAAGTTAATTTAAACTATGATTTAATACATTTTCTTTTTAAATTCATGGTGATAACAATGTGATTTCCCTCTTGGTGATTTTTTTTTAACATCAGTTCACAGATGTGTGTAATTTCAAATGATATACTATCCCGATCTTGTAAGTATGTTTGGTCATTTGAGATGTGATCCAACGTGTTAAAGAAGGTTTTTTATTTTACTCCACGCTGCCGTCACACAGCTCTCTGTACGGATCTCTGACAGAAAATGTGCCAGCAGCAGCTGAGCCCCTCCAAGTTGCCCCTTCTCAAAAACACCAAACATTTTCTCAGATCTACTTCTCCACTTCAACCACTCAATAAATTGAGACTGCAGTCTCTTCTCTTCTTTATATTTTCATTTTAAAATCCCTACATTTTCAAACCACCTTTCTGTAGTGTTTCAGTTTAAGTGTGTATTTATGCATTTCTCATAAAGAATCAACTTGCATACTAAAATATCCACTTTTTAGTGCTTTAATTCCTCATATGTTCATGAGATGTTGTGAATATTTAATTACAATAAAATGGCAAGAATACACATGGTAAGTTTGATTTGAAAAACATTTTCATCAACATTATCATGATGTAACAAATAGCTAAAGTTATTTTTTTCAGTTAGGGACTAAAAGCAAAATGTCAGTGCGTGTTAAATATGAGTTCATTTGCAATTGAAAAAAAATCTAAATAACTGTTTTTAATGTTGGTCATTTCAAATAAAAATAAAGTCCATTTTGTGTGACAGTGAAACTTTGCTGTCATAAATTAATAAATTAATTCTACCTGTCATTTCATATGTTAATGACAGAGCTAATAATGGCTTCTCTCTCCAGCAGGTGTGTGTGTGTGTGTGTGTGTGTGTGTGTGTGTGTGTGTGTGTGTGTGTGTGTCTGTGGAAGAGAGGAAGAAAGAGTGAGAGACACCTCTTTGAAACAGGTTATACACACACACACACACCCATACAAGCGCACCCCAGGATGGCTGACGCAAATGTTACTCCTCAATTATTCAGCCACCTTAAATGGCAATCTGCACGGGCAGAGCAGTGGGAGGAAACGGCATGACTGCAAGAGCGCAACGCTACACTGTACCTGCAGCCCAGAAAAATACCGATTTTCTGCACAGACTGAACTGTGGATTATCTTTCTGTGTGTCTTGCTTCCACCAGGAAAAGGTCAAAGCCCAAATGCAGAACTGTAAACAGCACACGGCAGCATGGTGACAGAAACAAGGCAAACACACGGGTGTTGCTGTGTCATTAGATTGTCATGCTGTGATTTAAGGAGGCATAATGAGCAGATTTAGGAAGACAACGACATCAGCAGATTCCCTGTGCAGACAGCCGTCCCTTCCACATGGTACTGATTCTGAAAGCAGCACCAGAGCGCTCCTTATCCCTGCCGTATGCATTCCTTTGTTCAACGCCACATGTTTATTTGGGAGGATAAACAGTCAGTTGTGGTGACACCGAAGCATCTTGGGACGAATAGTGATGAAGTCAGGATAAATATTAGCTACGTGCTGATTGCTGCAACGATAAATATAGAGAAAAGAGACGGTTTTACTCACTTCTCTAAAGCTGGGATCACTTAGTGGCTCTGCTGCAGGCCAACACCACAAGGAAACTGTGTCAGCAGCGTTTGAACAGCAGCGTGCTCTCTGCAAACTATGTCTGCTTGTGTCAGGCACGCTGTTGTCCTGAGAAGCCTGAGGCATGAAATAACAGCAAGAAAATCACAGTTGTTTGAATTTAAAGCATTTGTTGGATCTTTAAACAAAAATTCATAGAGCCTTTTTGGCAACTCAATGACCACAACAACATTTATCTTAATTTTTATAAGTGGATGTAACAGTTTTGTTTATTCTAAGTTTTGTGACTGGTCTCAGAGGTGTCAGGAACTCATCTATCAAACCTCCACGTTGTACCATGCCCAGGCCAGATCGATCCTGCTTCCTGAATCCCCCGCTGGCCTGCAGTCACACTCCTCCACTCCTCGGCTCAGATACAGCCCTCGCACATTTGTTTGAAAATCTGGGGCTTGTTTCTATGGTGCTAAATGATCGTCTGGAAGAACTGTTGCATGTACATGTCATGCATGTGTCGTGTTTGTTGAAGTACACGTGCAACCGTACCATGCAAAGAACACCACTTCAGACCATACCAATACAGATATTAGGAGCTGTGCAGAGGTTGAGCATGAAATAGACCTCTCACAGCAGTAACGAACCGGACTTTAGAGGTCAACCATCCCCTGGTGGACACCGCCTGGTTTAAACTCACTCGTGGATGTGCACGTGGACTTGATTTAGTTGTAGTAAGGGTGCTGATTTATCTCTTGTTTTCATGTGACTCATACAATACCATGGGATTTCTTAAGAAGAGTGTTGAATTATTCCAGTAATACTCACCACAAATTAATGAAACTGTTGGACAGATGTCGTAAACCCCTTCCTTATTTGCTAATGTACTACACCTTCTGTGGCAGAGTGGAAAGGTGGTTTTAAAAGCAGTAACGATGCAGGTGAAAGACTGCAGTCATGGTGCGGACTGCAGCACCTGCTTAACCGGCGTACCGTCCCCATCTTTGTATTTCATACAGCAGTAATGGAATAATCCTTCCACTTCTACACCGCGAAGACATCTCTGTCCTCCGGCCCTTATCACACACACAAGCCCAAGCGCAGCGACATCTGAGGCGCAGTCTGTGTGTTTGAGGTACCAATCTCATAGGCGCAGCTGTAGCCTACAGCTTATATGGAGATGGAGGGGGACCCCGTCGCCCTGACCCCGTCACCCCACACACACTGCACAGCTCTGGCTAAACAAGAGGCTAAGGCTGGGGGGAGGGCTTCGGTTCACTGGAGCTGCTTCAAACAGCTCACTATATCACTATAGAGACTTGGAGAGCATTATCTGATTGAGGTTTCTGCACACAGAGATTTGTGGAGGTGGGTGGGGTTGCAGCTTAGTCCACCACTGCGCATACGAGGTGAGAATAAAATAGGTGGCTGCTGAGCTTAGCTACGTCTAACATTTTAAATTGTTGCGTTGACACTAAAGCAAACTAAAGCAGCAGCACACTTGAACATATGTTTTAGCGAATAGTTTTAGGTTTTTCTTTTAACCCATCTTATTTCCTTTAAGATCAAAGACCAAGCCTGTAAAGGGTCTGATGACTGAATGCCAATGCAAGGACCCTGCTTGCAATCGTACAGGAAAACTACACCCACCAAACTCAGTGATTTCACTCAACACGGGTCAGTCGTGGGAGCTTTTACTTAAAATTAGTGAAGACGGACAGTTGAGTGGATTGAAACAGTTGAAACAGTTCCACCTTCATGCTCCTCAACCATTAACTTGTGGCACTTTTTCCCCCCATGTTGCCATTTAATAATTAATTGCTATTAATTTAATTAATTAAAGGAGATAGCTAAATTATCTCCATTTTTTTCACAAGCTGCTCGAGTTCACTGAGGTATTCATGCAATGCTGGCACGCTTGAGAAATATGAAATACGTCATGGATTCAGAGAGAAACGCCTTCTTCTAAACCATGTCTTTACAGATCAGTTCACAGCAGATGTTTTTAGAAGGTGGAGCGTGGAAATGTGTGTTTTGTGCAACTCATCACCAAGGCACAGCAAACGCAGAAAGATGTAACGATGGCTGGGGATACAGATGGGGAAACTGAATTTATTCTGAGATTAATCTGTGATGTCACAGGACCATGAAAACATGCACAATGCCATCTATCCCTCCATCTACCCAAATATGCTCTCAATCACTTTTTTCTACTATAGGTTCCTCTAAACTCATTTATTTGCACATCGGGAATTTTAGCTGTTCCAGCATGCCGGACAAAGTGAAAACCAAGTAGAAAATCTATGTTTTCGGCTTTAGTTTTAGACTTTATTGCCTGTTTCAGTGGTGTTTGAAAAGTATTCAGTTCCTGCTGCTTATATGTGTATTTAATGTGGTGATCACAGGTAGTTTTAAACTATGTGATGTGTTGCCAGTGGTGTGCAGACTCTACCGTCATCTGACCAGTTTGTGTGGAAGAATCACACGTGGAGGGCCAAGAAACAGCCTGCAGTGGATTTGAACACTACCCAGTTCAGGTTAGTTTTTTCAAACCACTTTTTTTTAATTGAGCGGGTTAAGAAAATTAAAATTAAGAATTTAAATTTGATCAAATTTTCTAATTTCCACAGTGTAACCTGCTACATAGAGGCTAGTCTTTGTGTTGCTATGAATGCAGGTAATGAACTCATACAGTTAAATCGGAGCAGCGGATGCACGTATGAGATTGTTTTTGGTTGGTGTGTTTTCTCAGAGTAAACACTGATGTTTACCATTCTTCTGCTCATTTTGGAGGAGTTTTTTGCCACCAGATTCATCATCTGATCTCTATGTTTGCAAATTTCCTAATAAATAAACAAAATATGAGATGTCATGTGCCTTTCCTTTCTTAAAAAAAAATCACCTAATCTCAACACAGTGATCAATTTTATTTGGCCATATATATTATAAAAGAATAAAAACACTGAATTAAACCCATTGCTGTACTTCACAAGTGTGTACAGTCAGCGCCTGCTGAAGTTGGTCTGTGATCTGTTCAGCCTTCACTTTCCTGTCTGTGTATCCTGGTGTGTTGATGTGGTGACAAGAAGATGTCTGGTATGACATACCTGTGCAGAGCTCCAGCTAGTTTGTATCACAGCAGAGCAGCTCTGCAGCGGGGATGCTCACTAATCACCTCACCACTGATAATCTCATTTAGTGCCAGCACATTATCTCAGACCGCTGCATCTCTTGTGTTTGTGTGTGTGCGTGTGCGACTGTGTCAACATTCACCCCTAATTACGGGCCATTACACGCAGGCAGACTGCAGTATTCGTTCTGCCCTCACTCTCGCCACATAGCGATACACACACTGTTATTGATCTGCAGATAACAGTTGGCCTCCACGACTGAGGGGGATGTTTCAGGTTCACTGACATTAATTTCTTGCATAAACAGCAGCAGGAGTGGATTGCTGTCTGGTGCTCAGATGCTGCTGAGGCTTGGTATTTGCTGCCACCTGCAGGTCAGAGATACAAGCAATTACATTGTCATATCTTTAATGTTGTACACTGGAGATGGCGACGCTGACGTCTAAATATGGGAACTGGGATCCATCTATTCGTCCATCACTTCTTCCCATTCAGGATCACAGGGCTCTGCTGGAGTTTAAGGAACTGAGATCTTTCAAGTATTTATTGAAGAGAATATTGTAAAAGGACTAACTGTAAGAATATAGTTTTGAGGACCGTGTTGAAATAAAGAGCCAGGACGTTTAAACAATACATAGAGAATAGAACAGCTTGCTTAAAAACATATACAATGAATAAAAGATCATAAAGAAATCAGTTAAAAGAAAAAAACTAACTGGCACAAACTCATTTGGCCTGACCAAGGGTTATCATGACTCTAATTTTTAGAGAACATTGTAAGGAAGTCTAGATGGTCAGGGTACAGAAAGTAAAAGCAGATCTTGGTACAGCTCAGTCCAGGTTTGCAGAAGCTGCAGTTCACAACCACCTTGATGTGGCCCATTTCAAAAGAGTTTTATAATCACAAAGACTTTTTTTTTTCAATATTTCACATCTTTTAAACAAAGGAAACTACTTAATTTTTTTTTTTTTAAAAAACGTGATAGAGGGTTTTAGTACTTGTCATGGCATGTGGAGGAAAAGGCATGTGTGTAAAGCACTTGACCATAACCCAAACCAGAAGAACAGAATCAAAAGGTCGTTCCTTGAAAAACAGGTATATTGTGTCGACTTTAGTATAAAACCATATTTTAGCTTGGTGTTTTTTCAAAGTATGTCAATTTAACAAACTCTTAAAGTAAGGTTCCCATCAATCCATCTACCAAAGTACGTCTTTTTTGATAATGGATTCCTGTACAGCTGAACTACTGGTGTCTTGACCTCCAGGTCTGAGTAGCATCACATTCTCAATCCCACGTGCGTGCCACTCATTTCCCATGATATAGAGGCCTCTAAATGAAGGTTCCTGCCTTTCTATGCTTGGCTGAGCAGGATAAAATAGAAAGCATTTTCATGGTTTTTCTAAGAACTGTGACAGAATACAAATGTTAGTAGCACAAACCTCAAGTTTAACAAGTTAACGCATTTTGATCATCTGAATGGTATTTCATTCTGTTCATGTGTGTCAATGTGTTACTGCTGATGAAATACATATAACGAGAATGTGTGTGATGTCCTTAATAATTGTGCAAATTACTCTTCCATTATTTAATCTGTAACGTGCATCATATTACAGATTAAATAACAGGTGGAAAGAAAGAAAACCTTTCATCTACCCAACCTGATAGCCACTCTATTCTGTTCTGGTTAAATTTGATTTGTTTTATCTGGATCAAATCATGTGTTTTTATCACTGTTGTTTTATTTGCTTTTTTTTTCATCAACCACACTTTCATTTATTTTGGCACCAACAAAACTTTAAATGCTATTTTTGAATATATTAATTTATCAGATGTCATGTTACTAAGTGTCTCTTCTGTCTGAATTAACTTTGCCTTTTTGTGAACTAAATCTTTCTACCTGCCCACAATGCAACATGTGAGAGTTTCTCATTTTATGTCCTCGCCCGGTGAAGGTCTGGTTTTCATACAGATAGTTTTCCTATTATTTTTTATCATATTGTAAAGGTGCAAAAACTTTATTGACATTCCATCAATTCCCGACTCAGTCCCAGGCCTGTCCTTCATTGTAATTCTTGTTGGTATTGTGCAACACTGCTGAATATGATTACTGACTTCAAAGCAGGAGACAGAGGAGACTTTAATCAGAGAGTTGCCGTGATATTGTGGCTCTGTAACCCCAGGGCAGTCTAGTGCAGCTGATTGCAGCCAAATGAATAGAAATATGATCCCAGGATGAATGGGAGGACTTGTGGTGTGCAGGGCTTATGTTATCTTTCATCTCTTCCTGACTGAAATGAATCCTACTTGCCACATAGAAAGCAAAACTTTCAAGAAAACAAAGAAAACTACGAGATTCCTCACATCAGGCAGCAGTCGGTTCGTGTTACTGCATGTGATCACCAGGGGGCGATCACGTCCCACCCAGACTGTTTTATGCAGTGCTACATTTTCCAAGGCCATAAAAATTTATTTTACTGTGGGATTTCAATAAATTAAAGGAATTGAGTTTGAAAACCATGGTGTTAGCTGAAGAGCAGGATTCAAAACTCAGTTGACCTTGCATGAAATAAAACGGTTTCCAGAAAAAGGAAAAAAGCAGGAAAATAAGTTTGCAGAGGACTGCTGGCAGTCCAGTGGTATTAAAAGACTCAGCGCTGGCTGCAGAGGTGAAAGACAAGGAGGGGTTAAAGAAATACAGGAGCATTAGTGCAAGAGGAAACAGGAAGACAAGACAAGGGCATGACAAAGTGACAAGGAGACATGGTGTCCTAGGATGGAGAACTGTGTCTTCATCCCCATGGCGACTCAAAGCCAGACCTAATAAAAATGCAACAGTGCTTCAGCCTGTCTCCTCTCCGCCCTCAGCTCTACGTCTTATCTATTTTAGTGCTTTACTCTCCGAACACAAACTCAGGCTCTCTTCTCTCTCCTTACCCATAACTGCGAAAACGAACGCTGCATCTAGTCTCGTCCACATTTTCCTCTCACTCTTCTCTTGGGGATGCGTGACCTCGGGGGCTTCATGAATAATCTAATTTCTGCTGTACAAACAACACCGTGTACACTGAGGGACAGAGGCAGCTTTGAGAGAGGCTACCTTTGTGTGTGTGTGAGCATACAAGTGCGAGTGTTTGTGTATGTGCATGCATGTGTGTGTGCATAATGGAAGGACAAATTGGCTATTTTGTTCTAATAATAACATATCACAATGATTTTACATGCCCATCTGATTGATTACCATGCTAACATTGGACTGGCGTCCACAAAAATTCCTTCGACTGGTTGAAAATTACATGCGACATGGTAATGCGTTACTTGTGTAGCCCATATTTAACCAAAAATCAACTGCAAAATGAACAGGGAAGGCTCCAGCGGAAGGTGTGGAAGGCATTTGATCTCTGAGTTAACTACCGCTTTTTCCAAAACGCTCTACACAGACTCACACGGAGAGGAAGACTTGTGCTCTTGCTGAGCCGAGACTTTAAAACATCCTGCATCCCAGTCAGTGATGAATGCGGCAGCTTCCCGTCAGCTGTCAGAGAAGCACACCAGCTGTGATGTCTCTGATTGGAGAGAAGACAGAACAAGTTCAAGATCAGGGCAGAAGCACAACAAGTTCAAAAGTGCCAGTCTTTAGAAAGTAGGAAGAAGAAAGAGAAGCATCAGCAGTCTCACACTGAATGGGATTTAGTCGTGACTTAACCCTTAAGTCTGCATTAGTCTACATTCAACTATTCACTTTCAGTAGAACCTTAATTATATTCCAAGTCAATCCGATTCAGTTCATCCCGGTTCGCATAATACCAACACCTATGAACAGCCTCGTTGAGGAACCTAACATTGAATCTTCACGTCAGTGCAGTCCCCAAGCACGTGGAGACAGTGGAAAGGAAAAGAGAAACAAAGACACTAACAACAGCAGAAACATCGTGTTTTCTGTGAGGATGCCACATCAGACGACTGAATAAATAAATAAAATTGAGCCAGTTAGCTAGGAGTGAAATACACAACATCTTTTTACACTTGTTAAAGAGCTAGACCTAACAGCTACTCTAGACAAGGGTCACAAAACAACTCAAATGTCATGGATTTCATATCAGTTTGAGCGAGTGATGTATTGTGGATTTTTATACTCTTTTACACCATCGAGTTTCAGATTCTGGGTTTCAACACACTTTATAAAGTAAATAACTGGTGCAAAATTATTGTGGCATAAATATCTAAAATCTAATACAGCTTTCAATACAATAGTTTTAAAATTCATAGGAATATAGGCCTTATAGCTTTAGTAAATTTTTTTCCTGATTCTCTGACACCACGATGATGTTATAAAGATGGATCACTTAATTTCCTCATGATGAATGCACAAAGCAAATGATTCCACCCTGTGTGTTTGCTGTCACAAAACCTTACAGTGCTCTGTGGTCAGAAGATGAGTCACCATCAAGTCCTTAAACTAGTCAGAGACTGAGTTATTTAGTCAATGCTAAAGAAATACTAACAAAAAATAAGCTTCTTCCCACAGCAGTGGTGGCCAGAGATTCACCGTGGATGTGGGAGGGAGATGCCGGCCTGACTTCAGCAGGAGGTGACTCCGCCACGTTACTAATCATGATGACAGGATTCCCTGAGTAGCTCGTGCAACAAGCTGAGTGATAAAATGTATTGAAAAAAAAGATAAAGGCTGTGTTTTAGCCAGCGAGCTCAGGAGTGTGATGTGCTTCAGAGGACAAGAGAAGAAGAGAAGTGAAGGGGAAACAAAAAAATAGATTAAAAAGAAATATCACACTTGGAGGTGGAATAGGTTCTCCCAAAATAAGTTTTATTTCTATAACAAGTTTAAAAAAAATTCAAATTTGATTCCTATGGCCACATTTTAGCTCTTTGCCACTGTTTGTAGGAGCTGTTGAGTTTTTTGGGTAGTTTTTGACTCATTTCATACTTTTCAGTGACATCCAAACCTAAATTTACTTGTTTTATTTTTTATATCATTATATAATTTTATTTCAACATTTAAGAAGCAAAAACGTTAAAATATAAAATAAAGAAAACCTAAATAAAAAAGCAGCAAAGACATCAAACAATTGTGTAAGGACATCTTATAGAATGAAACAATTCTGTTTAGAAAGATCAAAACATGTTGTTTATATTTAACATCAGCAGCAAAATCCAGGATCATAATCAGGAAATACTTATCCATGGCCTTTAAACGCCAGTAATCTCATTTACTGGTTCATAAATCTACTTGTGACATGTTTTACGATAAGTTTGCATGTTTAATGTTGATAACACATTATTGTGTTAAATACATTACTGCTGATGACCATTCTTTTCCATTTAATATCCGCTACCGCCAGACCTCCCCCCTGCCTTCAAACAGCTCCGTTTCCTTTCAGCAGTCATAAACCAGCTAATCAGAACCACTGGAAGCAGCTTTTCTGTCTTTGTTTGAAGTGCGCCACGGCAGCCAACCAGGCGGCGTTATGCAATATGTTACGATGATGTCACTGAGTACAGGGAGCCTGGTTCAAAGCAAGGAACGATTATAAAATGTGTGCTCTCTAATTATCTCCCCAGACAGTGATTCCAGCTGTGAAAATTGCCATCATTTCTGCTGACAGCGCTGCAGTTTAATGTCCCATGTTATGCATTTCTGATCCATATTCATATTGATCAAGCACCGCAATAGAGTTGTTCTGATCGTGACTCAAAAACTCCCTGGGTCTGTTCGCTCGCTCATGCAGCCTAAATCTTCTGCTTCTTCTGTGCTTCACCTTATGTTATTGGAAAGTAACCAGCGACGGTTATTGCTTACCTTCCTAAACCAAACGGACATGCTATTGCAAGTCATGTGCTTAACCTAAAGCTTTTTTGTTAAGCCTTGGTCGTTCTTAAATGTTGTACATAAATACATTTGACCTTGACCACAGTGACAGAGAATGTAGGAGGAATGGAGGATGTTTCCTTTTGAAATGAATCGCATCTGAGGGTGGGGCTGACCTCAGTGTGGATGGATGTATGGGCTGGGTTGATCTGCATGTAGGATCTGCAGTTTTGAGAACCAATATGCCTGGGGGAAAAAATGCAGTATTTGCAGCTTAATTAATTGTGCATCTCTTAAAAATGAAAGCTAGACAGTGTGAAAACTGAGTCAATTTTGAACCTTTAAAAGCAGGTGTGGGACCTATAAGCTGTTACTGCATGATGGGAGAAGGGCAGAACGAGTTTAGGCTAAGCTTGTCATGGCACAAGACGTGGTGGGAGCAGACTCACAGTGTGGGCATTCGTCTAACCAGACAGTGAGCCCTCCTGCGTCTTGACCGTGCATTGTACGCTGGCCCAGGGAGAGCGGGATAACATTCATTTTGTACTTGCTGCAGGGTAGGTCATCAAGGTGGGAGTGAGAGGACTGCAGCTCACGTCTGAAACAAGAACAGTAGAGGAGGAGGGTCACTTTCACAGTGTTGTGGGGAAAGTGTCCACCCTTCTTCCCCTCCCATACCCACCCTCCTCCTCTGGTTTCTCTTCCCAGACAAACTCGAGACAGAGAGAGATCCCCCCCAGACACATAGATCAATGGTGCTGATAGAAAGAGCCTCTGAGAGCCAGGAGGGGAAATTAGACTTTGCACTCACCGCCAGCTCGATTCCTATTTCCAAGACTGCCGGCTGGCAATATGTCGGCGTCCCTCTATCGCATTCTGCCGTCTCGCTTTGTGTGAACAAGATCCACTTAATAAAGCTTTATTCATCGTAAGCTGACCAGAACAAAGCATTAATAAAGCCGTGTTCTGTGGCGCAGCCATGATAATGTTTATAACCAACAGTTTTGTGCAGCAGCAACAATGCAGTTTCCACCACTGTTGTGACCTAGGGTTTCTCTTGGGTTTTAGTTTCCCGGTGATATCCTTTTCTTTATAACTTCTGGATGTTTTTGTTATTCTGCTGTTGTCCTGGGAGTTATTTTTTGTATTTTGTGGCATTTCTTACAGGTTTCTATCCTCTGAAATATGGAAGATGCATGAGACAGGTGTCACGACTGTACGGAGGCCAAACGGGGTGGTTGCCAGGCGGGGATACAAGCCAGTCGGTTCAGTGACTTCTGTTGAGCAGGGATGTCTCATCACCCTTGCTTCTGCTGTCTCAGTCGCAGGGAAAAGGATTCCACCCCGTTTCATTTTTGATGTGTAAAAAGGGCCACCAACGTCTGCTGACCCTCTCTTGTACTGACAAAACCATGATGACACTCTGTTGCCGTGCTTTAATTGTATCTGTGTTATCTTTGTCTTTGGTCTCGTGGTTTGGGAGTATTTCTGTCACAAACATGAACTCCCTAAGTCAAGTGTAAGTCTGCTGTAACCAGACAGGTACGGTGGATGCCACAGAGGATCTTAAAAGACAGACAGACATAACACTTTGCATTTTGAGTTTCATAGGTTTCTAGTTCGAAGTTGCAAAAATTAAAAAAAACTTTTGAAGAACAGCTTTGCTCCTGCTGCTGCTACACTGTTAATTAAATATTAGCACATTTATTCATTTGTAGAGCTTTTTTTTTAAATTGGCATTATTAATTGCTCTTATTTGCATCTATTGGCTTTATTTCACATTGTTCTTTTAACTTCTGTAAGAGTTATCCTGGTCAGCACAGGAGCACTTTACTGCTTTACTTGATTTTATTTTTATCTCTTGATTTTTTATGTATGGCTGTTTGTGAATGGTAATAGTGATCTCGATACTGCAAAACAAATCTACCTATGGGTAAAAATAGAGTAACCTGAGTCTGAGGCTGAACCGGTGATGGCTGAGTGTTGTGTTTCTATGACAACTGGTCTGAACTCCAGCTTGGCAATTTTTAAATATGTTTTCTTGTTTGTACATCTTTAAAAAAAAAAAAACCTTAGCTTTCATGTCTAACTATATTTACAAATTCTACAGTTTGTACCAACAGTTATGCAATTTGTAAACAAAATGTGACTGCAACCAGAAGTCATGTATCCGCTACTAATGTTACTTTCTTAAACCATATTTATGGGCTCAATATAGAGTCATAAAGATTTTTGCCTCCCTAAATTAATGGTTGCACATAATTTTAAAGGTTGTAATCATAAATCAAAGAAATCTGTGTGAAAATTCAAGTTTGTGAATGTGTAGAAAAGGGTCTGCATGGTTGTAAAAAAGATTTGTATCTGTGAAAGAAAGTTATTTTGGAAACTTTCTGTTTACAGATGCGAAACACAAAACTGCATGCGAGACTCTGAAGTTGCAGTTTGTCCCCTTCTTTACACCTCTATCTGACTGGATGGTGACACCAGACCTTAATCATGGCATTAATGTGCCACCATAGATGTCTCCTTTGCACCACAGTATTCACCTGTACCAGTCTGTCAGTGTTTCACTGTATGAACCTTTAACAACAATTAATCACAGCCTGTGATGCCTGGATGATACAAACCCAGGGAAAGCTGCATCCATTTGTGATGTCCCTGGAATTATTGGACACGTAAATCCTTTGGCAGCAACTCCAGCAAGTGTCCTGTCTGGATTTTGCTCAGCTGCAATTCATTCCCTCAATAGAGGTGTCTTTGGACAAAGATTGGGGAAGGATAAAAACTCTGGGCCATCAACAGTCACAGATAGTCCATGTGCAAGCACTGCTTCTCTTCACTATCAATTTGAAAGAAATAATTCAAGGTTTTAAGATATTTAGGTGTGATCCTTGAAACATGCAAGCAGTCACCACATCTTTATGAATAGTATTTACATGTTTTAAAATCAACAAATCCTTGGACTCATACCCTTATGTTAGGTGAGATATGCAATTTAACCACCACTTAACCATTTGCGGAATTTGGTTTCCAAAAAAGGTTTAAGCTCCACTGGTGCCCGTCCTTCCGTCCATCCATCCATCCATCCTCTTCCACTTGCCCGTGGTCAGGTCACGGGGGCAGTAGCCTAAGCACGGAAGCCCAGACTTCCTTCTCCCCAGCTCATCTGGGGGGATCCCAAATTGTTCCCAGGCCAGCCGAGAGACATAGTCTCTCAAATGTGTCCTGGGTCTTCCCCAGGGTCTCCTCCTAGTGGGACGTGCCTGGAAAACCTCACCAGGGAGGCATCCAGGAGTCATCCTCGCCAGATGCTCGAGCCACCTCATCTGGCTCCTCTCGATGTGGAGGAGTAGCAGCTCTACTCTGAGCCCCTCCTGGATGACCCAGCTTATCAACCTATTTCTAAGGGAGAGCTTGGATAACCTGTAGAGGAAACTCATTTCTGCAGCTTGTATCAGTGATGTTTTTTTTTTTTTTTCTGTCACTACCCACGGCTCATGACCATAGGTGAAGGTAGGAACGTAGACCGCCTGGTAAATAGAGAGCTTCACCTTTCGACTCTTTCTTCACCATGACAGACCAATAAGAGTCCATTCAGTTAGCACAATTCACAAGTATAACAAAAATACACTTGTAATTGGAGTTTGCGTTTATATTTCACCTATTATTTATTTGATTTTGGGTTGTATGTGATTATAATTAGTTTTTCATTTAGAGATAGATAGCTTTTTGTCTGTAAGAATTTATGATTTTGGAATAAAATGTGAGAAAGCCAAATAAGACAATTAACGTACAGTACGAGTCAAATGTTTGGACAGACTATATTCATTTTGAATGTGAAAGTGTGTCCAAACATTTAAATCCTTCTTTTAATTCAACTGTTGGAAAAGCTTAAGGGAGTTAAGGTAATTCTACGATAACATTATTTTAGTCATTTTTCAAGGAGACTTTTCCCTTAATCTTGCGTTTGTGCTTCTTTTTTGTTTTGTAATAAGAAACATCATCTAGTTTGCAGTCCACTTCTGACTGTTTTATCTCTGGCCGGTAAGAGACTCCTGTCTTTGCAGCCCACTTGTCTGTAGTAATCAAATCCTCTACTGGAATAACTTCAGGAGATTGAGTGAATTTGTTGATGACATTATGTTGGTTGTTGACCACAGGGGCTTGTTGCTTCTTTTTCTTTCTTTTTCTTGTACTGCATTTCTGTTTTGTTTCTTTTTTAGAGACCTCTTCTGGTTTGGAGACCAACTTTGTTGGGCATTTGTTGGTCTTCACCACCTCAGAGATCTCATCTGGCTCTGACGCTGCCTGTTGTGTTGACAACTTTCCCCAGCCCTTTGGTGTGGACACTGTTCCAGTATGGTCAGTTCGTGTGATGGCATCAATTTCTGGAACTTTTGGAAGTTGGTGCACTTTATCTGTGAACTCAGCCACCTTTCTTTTAAAACTGTTCGTCAGCTCTTCTTGTGTTCTCAGTTTGGTCGTCAGTTCCTGAATATAGCTTCTATTTTCTTGCAGCTCCCTTTTTAAGTTTTTCAGTTCATCACTGTGCACTTCGGATGCGTTGACAGACTGTTGCAAATCGGCAATAACGCCTTTGCACTGGTTGAGTTCGTTTTCAATGGCATGTCTAAGCTGTCTTTCTTTCTTCAAAACACTCTCCAACTCATCATTTTTTTGATGGTAGGACCTTACATAATATTCTGCTGTAGCTCTCTTATTTCTTTCTTGAGAATACAGTAAACTATTTTTTTGCAACCGTTTTTTCATGATCTGCAGTTGATTTGTTAAGTAGTAGGTCTGCTCTCTCTCATCATCCGGTGGGGGATCAGAGACATGGTCCTTTATGTTGCTGAGAGGTGGTGTTTGGGGCTTCTCATCCATGTTTTCGATCATGTCACTGTAACCGAAATTAACATTTCCTCTATATTCTCTTTCAAATTCGTCATCATCCACCATGTCGCCCCACAGAAGTTTAGGTGAAGCGGTTTCACTCCTTTGACTCATTGTTTTGGTGATTGGTTCTGCTCTGGTAAAATATATTTTTTTAATTGCTCTGTTTCTCAGATTATGTGAAAATTGTTTCTGGTAACTTCTGAATCGTGCTCAGAGGTCGGCAATGTGCGTTGCAAGAATTGCAATTGAGACAAGTCACTAATTGCACCCTTTGTTGTAGGGAGCCTCTCTGATGTCATAATGTTCTTTGATGGTATGTTGCCATGACAAAATACATATTGTCACATGAGATATGTTGGTATGACACAAGGAGGAAAAACATATACTGAAAGTACAAAATGAAAATATGAGTACTGAAAAAAATTCAAAATATTAACAGTTGAATGAAATGAAAGTTTTGGTTAAAATGCAGTGTTTGATTTAACGAAAATTTAAACTTATTAAAACCTAGAATTGTTTTATCCCTCAAAGGGAAATAATATTGTTAGTGTGAATTAAATTACAATTAAAAATTGTATAACATTTTTAAATAATTAATTAGTTTATTAAATCAAATTTAATATGAGGTAGATAGTTTCTGGACAGTTGGAATGTTTGAACTCTTCTACGGTCATCATGAATGCAATGGAATGTTATTTTTGTTGCCTAGCAACAACAGTGCTGATAGTGGCCCAGGCAGCATTGACAGATAACATGTACAGAGTCAATAGTTCATCATCTCGGGTGCAGAGGTGCTCCTTTACAGTAGGATTACACCATCTGTTGTTAACATGCACCTCAAACACTCCTGCCCTGCTTCTGGTGGTCTGTCTAAAGGGTGGTGTTCACCTATTGAAATCTCTGTACAGGGATGCCGTAATACAGTAAAATAAACACATTGTTCTTGCTATTTCCTGGCTGGCTGGTTTGTTTGTCCTCATTAATTAATTAAACAGGGTTGTAAAAAATGTCTCTGGACAGTTAGCAATAACTGTTAGCTAATCAAGCTCGAGTCGAGTATTAGCGTATTGAAGCTGATGTTCTGGATCAGTGTCTGTAGATGTGTCCCAATTCGTGGCTGCATCCTTCCAAGGCTGCATTTGAAGGCAGAACATGTCAGTGGAAGTGGGATAAAGACTCTTCTTCAAAGACAGCAGCAAATGTGTTTTAAAAATGCATCATTCCTGTTCTTAGGTTGGTAAATTTGTGGGTGTAGTATATACCAAGATTTATTTCATAATGATGACTGTAAAATTTTGGACATTGCAAAACATTGACCTCTTGAGGACTATACAGAGAAGAGTGACTCAGAAGAGGGTAACAGCGAGGAGAGAGGTCCAGCACCCACATCCACAACACCTTCTCGATGACCCAGCAGTACTCTGGTAGAACTAACTCCAGCTCTGACAGCACTTGTTTCAGATGTTGTCAGCTGATTGGGCAGATGATCTCCACTTTGAAACGCCTATAAACGGATGTACAGATGTTTTCTTGAGCATATGTGAGACTGAGGGTAAATGTGTCCTCTTGACAGTCTGATCAAACAAACTTTATTAGGACCTGAGATAGAAGACAGTGATGGATGTGGTGAGTGTTGTGTGATGACTCATCTGTGTTTGTGTAGTGTGGTGTGTTGTATGTAAATGTGTGTATGATGGTTGTGTAGTAATGTTAGATTGACCAGAGCTAAAACAGTCCAGCAGAGAGCCTACAGCAGTGATGTTGATTTCCAACACTACTTCAGCAACAACTGGTGACCACAACCAGTTTTTCAGTTTTAATCAGTTGGGTCAGTGTCATCCATCAGGCCCGGTGCACTGCAGTCTCTCTCCAGTCTAGTAGAAACCCATCCAGACGTGCCAGCTCCCTGTCTAGAACCAAGTTGTTGGGGGGTTTTTTTCTTTTTTTTTTTGTTTTTGCCTGTCTTCCTTCCTTTCTTTCCCTGCTAATCTTTAATGCCAGTTTTTAATGTTCAGTTTTCTCTCTACACATCAAGCCACTCTTAATCGCAGCTGATGATTAATCAGGATCGTGCTGTGTCTTAAAGTGACTGTCAAAGCAAAACCATGATCACCTTCATGACCTGACAACTTTTGTTGACAAAAAGCAAACCAAACAAATGAGAGGTAAATACCTGCCCCAATGGACAACTGTTAAGTGAAGGCTTTATTACCTTGACTTAATAGACCACAAGAGACTGGAGCCACACAGCCAAAAGCAAGATTCAGTCAAAAAGCAAGGCTTTCATAGACAAAGACAAAGAAGAGTTTAATCAACACTAGATGAGGTAATTTGTTTATGTTATTACTGTATTTTCCTGTATAGGCATTATGTTAGGAATTCAATATTCCATGTCACTCCACATCTCTCCTAACAGGTATGTGCAGCTGATGCATCATAGGATCTTTGCTGCCAGCCTCTTTTCCCCTGAGACAGAAACATCATCCCTTCCCCCACAGCATTCCTGAGACATCGGACAGGGGGGTTTGGTGACATTGTCACACTGACCTTTGGTCTCATCCTGTCACTGAACTCATCTCCCCTTCTTCAGTCTTGTGGAGCTGCTGGCTTTCTCTTCACCATCACACTCCATCCCCCTCCTTTTTGTCCTCTTCTACCTTGCACTTACAGCCATCATCTGCTGGTTTGATTAGACCTTTTCTTAAATGCAGCCATTTCAGCTATCACTAGAAAATATCTGAAAATTTACTATAATATATTCTCACTATTATCCCATGAAATAGCAAAATGAGGACATGGCTCTAAATTGCTCCACTGCAGCATAGCTCCTTTTAGGACTTGAACAAGGTACTCGAACCTCTGCGTTCAAGCGCTATTAACACACATCTTTATGTTGCAACATGTTGCTGCCACTTGGTGGCAGTGTCAGCAATACAAGGATTGATCTACCCTTGGTTGTGTTGGTCTGCTTCATCTTTGGTTGGTCTGAGAGTATCGGGGTTAGTCCTTCATCTTTGCTCCATAGAAGTCAGTCCTCATGGTCAAAGATCTGTATTATGGTAAAGTGGAACTGAAAAGATGACGATTGTCCAGTGTAGCTATTGTCTTTGTGGTTTTTGGTGCTTTGCCTTCTTTTAAATTGGTTGTTGCCACCCTTCGACCTGCTTAAGCTGCCTTTCAACCTGCCAGGATTCCACCTACTCGTACAGTCGTCTCTTCAACTGTGTGCCTGATATACTATGATGAATTTTACATATTCCTCCTCTTATTTTGTTCCGTAGAGGCGTTCACTGCCACTCTTCACGCTTGATTAAGACTTCCCCGCTGCCATGTGACAGCAGTCCTAGCAAGAGTGAAAATCCTCTTGGTTGGAGGACAACAGCTGAAACAGGCAAATAGCTTTTTCTGTCAGTGTCCTACCATCGAGGTGACCCACTGATTCCTGTTTGACTGATGGAACAAAAATTAGATCTTCCCACTTTTGTACATTTTCTAAGATTCAGATTATTAACTTGTTATCTTTCATTAGATTAGAAATTTCGCGGGGTGCTCCTAATGTGTTTGAAATAATTGCATTCTCAGGGGGGTTGCCACTTAAAATTGAATGATCTGTTGGCTTTCATAATCAATCATTGCTAGACTTTTCCAGTCAATTACAGCTGTGGTCTGTGCAATGGAAGTGGCAGGGATCAGAAGGCCATCTGAGATGAATGAAAATCTTACAAAATATATTCCATATTCTCTGATGTTGGTCAGGTAGAGCCAGCATCATTTGGATGGCCCTAAGCCATTAATTGAGTTTGATGGTGGATCTGCTGTGTTTGGAAGTGATGTAAGAGGCCAGAGCCTGTTGTATCATGCCTTCATATTCTATTTGTAGCCCATCTTGTCTGTCCTCCTTTCTGTTCTCTCTGTAGTCATCACTCTGTCAGAATGTGGAAGTACACGCTGTGATGGATTACAGAACAAACATCTTTCTTTATCTAAGTGTCTACCTGGTCAGTTGACTTTAGTAGCAGAATACATGAGATTTAAAATCTTTTCCAACAAGTAAAATATAAGCCCTTGGATCTTGGCATACACTGACAGTGAACAGCTGGTTGTCTTTTCAGATTTCCAAAGGTCTGTGCCATGTCGTAAACCCTCCATTCACCACAACTGCCTGAATTAGAAATCTACATAGAGGGATTCCACTTCTCTGACCGATTCCTACAATTTTTAATAGTTGAATAGATTTTGTTAAGTGAACATACATTGCATGCCTACTGTGCACTGCTTTGTGGAATAATTGGAGTACAATATAACATTTATTGGCTGCCATGAGCCTTTAATTTGCTCATACAAGCCTATAAACTATATACTACGTGATTGCTGGCATTACTCCAGAAAATATTTAAAAATAAAAAAAGTCTAACTGATTCTGGCTGCACACAGGCAGCTTCACAAATACTGATCTGCAACAAACTGCGTGTATTTTAAGCATTAAAATATATACAACTAGACCAGAGTTGTACATTTCTGTTGTTTATGTACAAACCCTGTTTCCCAAAAAGTTGGGAAGTTGTCTAGACAGAAACAAAGACTTGAATATGTCATTTGTAAATTAATTTGAACCTTTACATGGACAGACACAAGAACAAAAGAAATGATATCAGAGCCTTCATGAACTAACTTCACAAATTATATATTTTTAAATTAATTACAAGTATACATGCACAAAGCATGTGTTTTGACTGGCAGCAGACTCCTATGAGAAGTTGAACACTTATGTGGATGATGAAACTAAAACATGGAGGGGTCTGACTGGAAGTAAGGCTTTGGTAATGGTCCTCGGTGGTAAAAAGTTGGATTGCTCTCTCCAGAATGGGATGGAACTGCTGCCTAAAATGAAGGAGTTCAGGCGTCTCAAAGTCTTGTTCAGAAGTCAAGATGGGATGGAAAAGCAGAGCTCTTTATTTACCAGTCCATCTACACAGCAGTTATTACTTACAGTCACAAACTCTGGGTGGTGGTCAAAACCTCAAAAGAGGCAGGTTGAAGAGCTCGCTCATCAAGGAGAAACAACTGAATCACTTATTCTCCACATCAAGGCACCAACTGAGGTATTGTGGACATCTGGTCAGGTTTTCTGCTGACACCTTCCAGGGTAGATGGTTCAGAAATGTCCAAGGAGGCCTCAGTGCAAACCAAGAACTTGCTGGAGAGACTTCATTTGAAAATCAACTTTGAAACACCTTGGTGTAGAGCTGGTGTCTGAGGAGTGAAAGGTCTGGGGATCTCTGCTCTTTTTCATGATGCGTCATACATTTTTAATAAGAGACAGGTCTGGACTACAGGAAACATGTCTCCCCATGGTATCATGTGTCTCTTCAAAATTCCACTGCACACCTCTGCTACAATGGTACTGCCATACATATGCAAGTCACCCATGAATGTGCCCGGAGACGGATGCACCCCCATATGACAGATGCTGGAATTTGCACCTTGCTCTGATAACAACCTGGAAATTCTTTATTATCTTTGGCACATATGTAGAACCAGTGTCGGATTTTTTTCTTTTCTTTTTTCTTTTGAAGATCTAGTCCCAGATCACATCACCATTATCTTTCTGTCCATCTGAGACAGATATACAACTTCCTCCAGTTTTATACAGTTTCAGGTCACATCTCTGGATGCATTGGCAGACTATTTCTAAAATCTTCCAGAGCCTGTGTAGCTAGATTGATCTCAGTGAAATGATGGTTTGTCATGCCAAGGCGTTGCACTGCACTGAAATTCCTCCAGTCTACTTAAATATTTACACAATGTTACACACTGCAGTTGTCAAAAGACCTGAGTTCTTTGCAAATACTTACATTTAGGTTTTTGTCAAAAAAAAAAGTTGGGGCTGTTAAGTTTTTACCACTTTGCAATCCTTCAATTCCTTTTCACAGTACTTAAAGGTATTTTGGCATTCTGGATTTCAAAAAAAGCACTGAAGAAGTTCTAGTGTTACTTTGCTAGCATGTGCAAGTATGCAACAGTAGTGTTGTATTTGTTTCCAAAATGGCACACACATTCACTGTTGGGGAGAGAGCAGCACTGCAGGTAAGCCAGACCAGTATCAATACTCTCTTCTTCCTTAGCCACACCTTTATGTGTGCAGAATTTGGTTTTGCATTGGCTCTTTGGATGTCCCTTGAAAAAAATATGATCTTGAACTCACAATATGTTGCTTGAACATCTCAGTGCGCTTGAGTCTAAGTACAAGTGTAAGTTATTTTTGCCAAAAGCACATGTACAGCCCTATACCATCAAAGAACCTGGCTGTTGGATTTGGTAGTAACAGTGTGGATGGGCTTTTTTTGTCTTTGGTCCAAAGCTCATGGTTCTTATTTCTTCCAAAAAAATTAAAAAAATTTTTTTTAAAAATGGCTGGAATAGAGTACTGATTCATCTGGCCAGAACAGACACTGCCTGGCCAAAAAAAGTTGCCACCAAAAAAAATGGTCACACATGCTAATATTTCGTTGGACCACCTTTAGCTTTGATTATGGCCCGCATTCGCTGTGGCATTGTTTCAACAAGCTTCTGCAATGTCACAAGATTTATTTCCATCCAGTGTTGCATTAATTTTTCACCAAGATCTTGCACTGATGA
>JAOWBL010046263.1:0-23087 GCA_028564865.1 Zenarchopterus dispar | reverse complement strand
AAGATGGAGAGGAAGATGAAATGGAAGATGGAGAGGAAGATGAAATGGAAGATGGAGAGGAAGATGAAATGGAAGATGGAGAGGAAGATGAAATGGAAGATAAACTGGAAGATGGAGAGGAAGATGAAATGGAAGATGGAGAGGAAGATGAAATGGAAGATGAAATGGAAGATGAAATGGAAGATGGAGAGGAAGATGAAATGGAAGATGAACTGGAAGATGGAGAGGAAGATGAAATGGAAGATGAACTGGAAGATGGAGAGGAAGATGCAGAGGAAGATGAAACGGAAAATGGAGAGGAAGATGAACTGGAAGATGAAATGGAAGATGTAGAGGAAGATGAAACGGAAGCTGGAAAGGAAGAGGCAGGGAATGAAGTCAGGGCCAGTGTGGACTTCAATGGATAATTGAAGCCATCTTTCACACAGTAGGTGTAAGTAAAGTCACAGTCGTAGCCATAAGGACAACAGTGAAAGCCGTCCATACAACACTTCCCCTGCACGAGAAATGAAAGAAGATGAGACTTAAGTTATTGTACTGTTTTGATGATAGACACACAGAGAGAAATGTTATTTTTTGTATTACTGTACAGGACTGGAGAGATCTACTCACATGAGCGTAGCCACAACAGAACCAGGCACCTTTAGGATGTCTGCAGCAAGTAGTGGCATCAGGACAGACATAGGTGCTGTCACAGCGGACAACTGAACTCTTTAGCTGTTCTTGGATATTGTATCTTAGCTGTTTATGGAAATTGTTTGTTAGCTGTTCTTGGACATTGTTCGTTAGCTGTTCTTGGACATCGCTCTTTAGCGGTTCTTGGACATCACTCTTTAGCTGTTCTTTGACATCGCTCTTTAGCTGTTCTTCGACATTGTTCCTTAGCTGTTCTATGACATTGTTCCTTAGCTGTTCTTCGACATTGTTCCTTCGCTGTTCTTGGACATTGTGCCTTAGCTGTTCTTGGACATTGTTCCTTCGCTGTTCTTGGACATTGTTCCTTAGCTGTTCTTGGACATTGTTCCTTCGCTGTTCTTGGACATTGTACCTTAGGTGTTCTTGGACATTGTTGCTTAGCTGTTCTTGGACATTATGGACATCGATGGACTCTTGGAGAGGGGTCGCAGAGAAGCGAGAGGTGGCTGTTCTCTGTGCAGGCATCCTCTTCACCATGGGTATGTTTATTGTTGACCGGTAGGATTTCTCACACATCTTCGTGACCAGGTTACAGCGGTATCCCCGAGGGCAGCAGTGGGCCTGGTCAGCACAGCACACTGCCTGCAGAAACACACACAAACACAGACACTCAGACTGACTGGCAATTTAAAGCATGTTAACAAACTCACTAGAGACAAGTGTGTCTTCAATGGACACATCTGATTTGCCTTTGGATATGGACAGCAGCGATATCCTTGAGGGGTCAGGCAGCAGGTGCTGAGATCAGGGCAGACATACCCACCAGGACAGCTGATGGTGCAGAACACAGACCCCCACACAAACCCTCCTACACACAGCCACAAAGTAATCCTCAACATCTGGAAGAAAGAAAGAATTTCAAGATGATCATTTTTAAATGTGCAAAAGTGCAGGTTTTCACAGTGAAAGGTCTGCTTTCTTCTTTAATGTGGAACATTTAAACTTCTTTTGCTCACTTCTGTGCTAAAACGGTCAGTTTTCTTTCAGCTCACATTAAAACTTCCTGATACTCAAAACAAACTAGCTCAGCAGTCATGATAAATCAGAGTTGTGGATGTTTATTTAAACTGTTCAGCCCAGAGAAGAGTCCTCACAGATTCACGGTTCCTTACCTTCTACAGATGAAATGACTCACCGAGCCGCTTAGATAAAGCTGACTTGTTTAAGCAGCGAGAAGAGAATTTATAGAGATTTGTAGGTTTTTGCCTTCCTCAGATGAAGTTCAACAGCTTCCTGTCACAGCCTCACACTTCCCCTGAACAGAAGCACACATACACCGCTCTTTTATAGAGGTTAGACACTCCCACTTAACAAGAGCAGGCAGATCAAATTTTTTCACTTCCCCATGAAATAACTGCTCAGATCTCGTGACAGAAGGAAATTAATACTTTTCTTTCACAATATGAGAAGTTCCCTTAAATTACATGAGTTCTCAGTGAACACACTCGGATTTTTAAAGGAGAGTTCGGTAATCATTAACCTTCAAGCGACCGAGTGGGGTCATATATGGCCCCAGCCATATATTTTGGTGCACCATTTTTCTACCTTTCAAATGATATCTGATGTGTTTGGGTGGGATTAGAGGAACTTTGTTTTCATCATGATACAAAATATGAAACAGCAGCAAAATGCACATGCCAGAAAAAGAGAAAAAGTCAAATACTGTTATGATATTGTTTGTTTACCTATGGCAATCATATATTTTCTTGTTTAGGAACATGTCAGGAATTATAATTTGGTGTCAGTCTGTTTTGATTTCGAAGTCTTACCGTTTATTACAGAGGAATAGTTCTGTCAGCTCCAAACAGCCAGGAAATCACAAAAAAGTGATATTAAAAGACACTTTTTCCCCCTGGTTCTCAGGAGGATATTGTTCTATCAGTGTGTTGTTTTCTGCTTTTTTGTAAAAAAACCCCCAAAAAATCGCATTTCATACCTTATTACATAAAATGATGGACAAAAATATTAGAGAGTGAAAAAAGGACGAAGAAAACCTAAAAAAAAATCATTTATATCAAAATATTCCTATATAAAGTCAATGGGGTCACAAATGACCCCAGTTGGTCATATTAGTCGCTGAAATAGCTTGGTCGCTTGAGGGTTAAAGGATACAAACACACACACGTACACAATCATTTCAACACAAATCTTCATGTACCTCTTTGAAGCATATTATTATCTCATATAAGTAATTACATCCTAAGTCTAGAAAAAAATTACATTCTGAAACAAGCGAGTTATTTGTCCGCATGGCGGTCTTTGACTCATCTTTACTTCAAAAAGACTCTCCCTTTGTTTCACTTTATGATTTGACTGTTCCATTTTTAATTTAAAGTAGCACTTTTGTACTTTTGCAAAGTAGTCCCTCAAGTGAAATGTAACTTTTTGTGTTACAGTGTACACTGAGAAAAATGAAATGATAAAATACACAAGTGGATTAAAAGAATGAAACAAAAATGACCGATGAAAATCACTCATCCGTGAATATTACAACTAAACCCAAGAATATCAAGGCGTTCTGG
The DNA here is from genome assembly GCA_028564865.1 of Zenarchopterus dispar. Taxonomy (NCBI): domain Eukaryota; kingdom Metazoa; phylum Chordata; class Actinopteri; order Beloniformes; family Zenarchopteridae; genus Zenarchopterus; species Zenarchopterus dispar. The sequence goes on along the minus strand of JAOWBL010046263.1, from coordinate 19,869 downwards.
AAAGAAATGCTCTGCCCGTTATTAGGAAGCTCGGTCTCAGTTACAGGTGGTGGGTTCTCCAGGATAATGATCAAAAACACACACCTAAAACACCCAAGAGTGACTAAGAACAAAGCACTGGACTGTCATGGCGTGGACTTCTATGTGCGCCGATCTAAAAACTATTGAACATCTGTGGAAAAACCAGGAACACGTAGAACTCTTAAAGCCTGAAACATGCGGAGCAGTTTGTTTGTAAGGCGTGGGTCAAAACACCTGTCTGCAGGTGTTGAAGCATCACTGAGAATTACAGAAATCAATTGACTGCAGTGATTGCCTAAAAAAAAGGCTGGTTTCATCAGTCTTCTCAAAAAGAAATAAATAACATGAATGATTCTGTTAAGTCACAATTTAAAAGCAATGTCTGACTTTCATTAGTCACGGATCAGTAAAATATCACTTTCCTCAGTTTCAAACCATGTCAGAGGCAGTTTTCTTTTTTTTCTTAAATGGAAGGGTACCAACACATTTTTTTTGTGTATAAAATAAATATATAAACATCAGTAGATAAATGCATTTTGGGTGGTTTGTTGCATGAATTGAGTGATTCTCAGATATATATATTTTATAAATCACCTGCATAATTTTTTCTTACTATATGTATTGTATCAGACTCTATTTGTTATATCTTCAAGTCATAAGAAACAAGAGAAATGCTCATCATATGTGTACTCGATAAAATTGTACATTTCCAGGCGCAAGTAATGAATTTAAAAAAGTGTGACAGATGGTAACAGAACAATTAAACTAAGCTCCTCTGCATGATGATAATTCAGCATCTTTAGTCAAATTTAAATGCAAAACTGATTGTAATGGTGTATTATTGCCAATTACAAAGACATGTGGCTAAATACCTTAAAATTACACTGTCACTGTAGTAAACTCCTGGTGAAGAGTTTAAATATGAAGAATAATTAAAGAAAAAAAACTTGCAAGAAAAGGCTTGGTGAGATACAGGGGACAAACTAGTGCCTGGTTCAAAGGTCTTTTAATTCATGAACTGCTCCAATAGATGAAACAGAAGGACACAATGTTTAGGTGTTAACCCACCCATCATGCATCATGTTGTATGATGTACAACACAAAAGATTTATCATAAGGAATCTAGGTTTATCCATTTTATATGAAAAGGTGGTGGATTAGTCAAATAGATTAACAGAAGACGGATCATATGAATGGTTGACTGGTTTCTGCACCCACACAGTCCCAACCCCCCAAAAATAAAAGCAATTATGAGTCTCTGAGACGGGTTTCTGACTACATAACAGCCACAAAGGCTCAAACAATACTTTATTATTGAATTCCCATTGTTTACACATTTACACAGCAGTGTAAGAGTTCATCTAACAAAACAATTACTCGTCTCCATTCACGTTAACTGTGCAGCTAACATTTCTTATAATGAATCCAACTTCAATATGAGGCTGGCAAGACATCAGGTCATCGGGTCTACATGCATGACACGGGCACGAGCAGAACAGCCTCGTGTAGCGATGAAGATGACGGAGAGGGAGGAACTCCCTGAGGGCCAGCATACTGGAGTGGCAGTGAGTGCGAGGCGCATTAAAATATGGGGGGAGGGGGAAAAAATACAAAATAAAAATATAACATGAGTTTTGGAGATTATTTAAAAAAAAAAAAAAAACAAAACAAAAAAAAACAACATACCACACAACATGTACTGGCAGTTGCCACTTAGAGGGATAGCGTTTCCTGTATTTTCCCAGCTTTACAAGTCTGTAAGTTTCCTCATTCAAGGGTCATGACAGAAGCTGGATGGGAGAAGTTTTTGGTAGTTGAAAGCAAAAACGATGCTACGAGTGAACTGTCAGGAGAGTAATATCAAGGGAAAGACGCGACGGTTAGTCGTGCTCCGAGTCCGACTGAGATGCCACCTTCTTTTTCTTTTTTCTGCCATGTTTCTTGTGCTTCTTTTTCCTCTTTTTCTTAGACTTGTCCTGGGAACACAAAGACATTGCTTTTGATAAGGTTTGTTACAAAACAGAGAAGTTATTAACTGGAAGATGAACAAAGACTAACCCCTCCCAAATGAAAAAAAATAGAATCCAGTTTGAAAAAAGAAATGTGGAAATTGCTCACTGTGAATTTCTCCTTCTCCTCACTACTTCTCTTTTTCTTCTTGGCTTCAGCCTGTGTGAGGGAAAGGTTCAAATGTGACTGTGGACAGAGGTTGGTCATCATCTACAGATACTTCTAAAAAAAAAAAAAAATTACAAAAAATGCCTGTAACAGTTCCAAGTTAATGATTTTTGGGTTTTCACAAAGAGCAATCAGACTGACAGATAAATTAAAACATTTTTATTTATAGAGAGTGAAGCGAAAATTATCAGATCATTTTCTAGTCAAAATAATGTGGAAAAATTAAATATTGATTAGACATCCCGTGTGATCTTTTTTTTGTGTGTTTTGTATGAAATGATGCCACAAATGGACCTTGATAAGAAATCATTTAGAGCCATAGGTGAAACTTTTACAAATCAATTCAAAAGAAATTCACAAATGAAACAAAGCTATGTTGTAATGTTTTGTTGACTTAAACTATGACATTTTTATAAATCACTTAACATATCACACGATGATTACTAAATCAAACCGAAGCCGCAAAAGTTTAAGCTGATGTGTTGTCTTGTCTACAAAAGATGTAAATACAAATAAGTTCCTGTCAAATTTAAATAAAGAGGAAAAAAAACAAGGTAAAAGAGGAACAAAAAGAGAAGATCATTTATTAAGTTGTGGTTAAGGGTTAACGGTCAATTTTCTAAAACAGTGTCCGGGGACTGTTTTTTGTTTGTTTTTTTTTTCCATTTGTTGGTTTGTTTGTTTTTTTTTTCTCGAGCACATTTATTACACAACTTACGACTTCCTCCCCGTCTGAATCAACCGACGACTCCGAGGATGAACCTCTGTGACTTCTCTCAGGCTTCCTTTTTCTTCTGTGTCCTTTTTCATCCTGATGGACAAAACAGAAAAGTTTATTAGTGGAGAGAAACATCATCCACATGAATACATAAACAAATAAAATATTCAAGAAAGAATAAATGACCTTATCTCTGTCAACCTCATCCTTGATTTGTTTCCTTTTCTTTTTTGGGAAGAAAAATCATTGTTTAATGCCAGAGCATGTTTCTATTGAAATGCAACCATTAGAACCGTTATAATGAGAATAACCTTGATTTCAGCATCCGATTCTGCTTCTGAGGTGTCCGATGCTTTCCGAGCTGAAGATTTCTTGCGCTTCCGCTTTTTCTTCACACTCTTTTTGTCATCCTGTGTGCAACAAAAATAAATATTTGGATTGCTTGTGCACAACAGAACTAGAGATAAATTAAAGCATTTTTCAAACATTTATCACTCTTTCATTTTCTCAGCAGCTTTTAAATTTTTATCAGCTATTTCTGTCACAACAACCGCAGCCACTGCTTTCAATCGATGCTTTCTGTCCTGTCAAGGGAGGGTTTTTGGTCTTAACCTATTCAGGCTTTATTTTTTTCCCAAACTTTATTGACACAAAGAGTACATTCTTAAAAATGTCAGACATCCTGCAATTGTGGAAAAGATGTTTAAAGAAGAATCAAATTTTTAATATATCAAGTAAACCTAAATGGAACTACAAACTGAACTGTTCAATCATGATTAAACCGCGGAAGGAAAAATGTGAACCACCACTGTTGCAGCTGTGATCAGAGATCACATGAACACTTGCTAAAATCAAACTGGTGACAGCAATGTTTAAAAGTAAAATTAAGAGGTCAACATATTTGGAATAAACCACTGCGTAGTCTTGAAATAAAGTCAAAGCTTGACTGAACGCCCGCAAAAGTAAGAAGAGCAGCAGAAGAAATGCTGCGCCACTCATGCCTTGTTCCTGCTCTACAAGCTTGTGGAGAGCAGTCAGCAGCTGCACAGAGTGAAAATGCAAATCTGCAGCTTGCACGCACTATCAGGAATTAATTTTTGTTTCAACTTCCACATTTCAAACTTCTGACTCCGGGGGGTGATTGCAGGCTGCATACTTCTTTACCCACACCTATTCTTTCCAGTGCGGTGCACATACTGTCGCCAGACACCAGTCACATTAGGAGTCATGCTACTGTACACTCCACAGACTTTCCTGTGGTAGATGTCGTTTGTGACTGCTGTGTAGCTGATCAAGAGCAGCTCATAGCTGGAGATTACGTGATGCTGCAAAATGTATAGTTTGCCTCGTGTCTTTCTAGCATCAGGTGAGATTTCCTTCAACAACTCTGAAGTTAGCTTGCCAGAAGCAAAAAGGATTGTCGTGCTGATTTTAAGAGCATTAAGACCACCTTAGACCAGATCCCAATCAAAGATCACAAGTTTAAACAACTCAAACCTGGACTAAATTATCTATATATAATTATATACATAGGCTCAGGTAAAAAAATGACACACCTAAATTAGTCAAACCTGGATTAAATTGTTTTAGATCATAAATAGTACATAGAAACACAGTCTGACTTGTGAAACTTGTATTACATTTGTGGGAAAGGCTAAAAGACTCATTTCCAGTGGTTTTGTTGTAGTAACACCATATTCTGATCAAAAAACACAAATCTCTCTTAGATGGTCAAGTCTACATAAACTCAGCTTTTTGGTTCGTGAAACCTTTATTCTATTTGTGATATACAATGCTCTAAAAAAACTGCTCATTGCTAATCCATACCAAACACGAGAGATATTGATTACTTTGGTAGGATTGTTGCTAAAGTAAACCAGACATGGATGTTGACATCAGTATCTACAGTGTTCTCCATGTTTTGGACAAAGACCCATTTCTCCGTGACATAACCATTTACTGCAGTTTTAAAATTTCAAATAAATGATTCAGATTTCATTATAAACACACATACAGACTTGGTTTAAGTGCATTTGCATACATTTTTTTTTTAATTTCAACAAAATGTAAACAGATTTTGAGCCAGACTCCCTATGGTGGTCAAGTCCACCATAATGTTTGAACTTGGCAGTGGCAGTTACATGACAACAGTCGCCTTTGATAGGTTTTGCACGCAATATCTGCTTGAGATCTGCAATTCACAGAATGCAAGAGGGACTGATTATCTTCTCTGTGATTATTTGCCGAGGTTGTAATGTGGCCATCTCAGCTCTAGTTTGTTTCAGGGCTTTGTTCTCTTAACTTTTCCCTTAAAGCATGTTGAAGGCCTGACTGATTAGATTCAAACTGAATTACTGGCTTGATCCATCAAGAACTACCTTCTTTTTTGTAAACCTTGGAAAAACCCCTGTTGCCTTCATAGTACATTTCATTAATCTTAGCAGTATGTTCTATTTATTAATTTCTTCATATGATGCCCACCTATTAATTTTATATTTAAAACATCTGGTAATATTTAGAGTCATTACCTCATCTTCTGAATCTGAAGAAGAGCTGCTGGAGGAATCAGAACTCGATGAGGAGGAAGAAGATGAAGAACGCTTGACCAAAACACAGTGAAAGCAGGGTTCATTAGACTTGAGGTTATATGCTTCTTTGAAACTGACATCCAATAAGAGAAAAAAATTGATAATACCAATACTACTACTAAAAATCTTTTGTCAGTTTTGTACATGTGTGTGTGAATGAAACAGAAGTGATGCACAGTTCCCATTAAAACACTGGAAGTCTCTCCTCACCCTGCTGGATTTCTTTTTCTCCTTCTTCTTTTTCTAGTTACACACACAAATAATAAACTAATGTGAGTAAACATAAAACATACAATGTTCATTATTTTAAAAACTGTACATACTACATTATCATACCTCCTTTTTATTTTTCTTCTCCTCCTTTTCTTTGTCCATGGATTTTTTGTCTCTTTCCTTGTCACCGAGCCTTTTTTCTCGATTTTTCGCGAGTTCTTTCCTCCATCTCTGAAATCAAGAGTGAATCACAACGTTAAATATTCATGAACTTTTATTTAGCACAGCTGAGTGTTTCCAACATGCAGCAATTCTTTAACTCAAGTTTATAGCACACTTTAAAAAAAGGGGGGAAAAAAAAAGAGCATAGAAAAGGATTTGATACAGTAAAAGTGTCTAGCAAACAGATATTTATGCCCCTGAAGCATTTAACGTTCAACGGCAGTAGCTGTTTACTGTTACAGCAGGGTTTTTTTCTTATTATTTATTGTTTTGGTTTTTAAATGATTTAAACTATGCATCTCACTAATGAAATAAAGTATTTTATGGGTGATGGCAGTCTGTTGCAGCAACTCTGTTCCTTCTGACCCTTGCTTTCATTGTTTTACGTTTTTAAGTTAAGATTTTAAGTTAAGATTTTTGTTTAGCAGCGTTCTAGTTGTAGTATTATTTTGCGACAATGCACACATATTCTCGTGAGGACCTACTCAGTCTCAGACAAGAACCCCCCGGCCCATCAGCTACTGCAGCCAGCGCAAGTGACGTCACCCACTCAGTGATCGCGAGACTCCAGTCGCAGCACCCCAGCGCTCTCATCCTGATCAGCGGGGATTTCAATCACGTCTCTCTCTCTCTCTCTCTCTCTCTCTCTCTTCTGTCCTGACCAACTTCACACAATATGTGAACTGTGCAACAAGAGGGAATAACATCCTGGACCTCCTGTATGCCAATGTGAAGGAAGGATATAACTCCTCACTTCTTCCTCCCCTTGGTGACTCGGACCATAACTTGAGGCACCTGGTCTCCATCTACAGGCCGAAGGTGGAACAGCAGGCGGCCAGTATAAGGACTGTAAAGGTTTGGTCCAAAAACACAGAGGAGGCATTGCAAGAGTGCTTCAGTGTGACAGACTGGGATCTTTTTTAAAGAAGACTTTGGGGATAACATTGAGGGGCTCTTTCGTTGCATTACAGACTACATAAAGTTTTGTTAGGACAGCTTTGTCCCAACAAAAAAGGTTCACTTTTTTTTTTCTAACAATCAGCCATGGATAAATAAAGACATTAAAGGCCTTCTTAACAGGAAGAAGAATGCTTACATGGCCAAAAATCAATCACCAGGAGCTCAAGGCTGTTCAGAAGAAGCTGAAGAGGAAACAGAGAGGCCAAAAACACCTACAAGGTGAAGATCGAGGCCAAGATGGGACAGAACACAGAGGAGGTGTGGAAGGAGATGAAGAAGATAACAGGTTGTGGGAAAGTTACACCTGGAGTTAAAGGTGGCCCAGAATTTGCTACAGAGCTGAACCTATTCTTTAATAGGTTTGACACTACTGAGAGAGCCCTGTCTGTGGATCCTGGCCCCCAGCCCCCATCCACAGACCCATCCACACCTCTGCTGCAGTCTCTGCACCCCTGTCCATGCAGCAACCTGGCTCCCTTTCCCTCCCTCAGTCCATCTGCATCTCTAACTAACAGCCCCCACCACCTGACAGCACCCTACCAACCACTCACGGCCTTATCTTCACCTCCAGCCAGGTGCAGAGGGAGTTCTCCAGACTGAAGGGGAACAAAGCCAGCGGGCCAGACAACATCAGCCCAGGGTTCTCAGGGTGTATGCTGGGCAGTTTGTGGGGGTCTTTCAGCACCTCTTTAATCTCTCTTTGAGATTGAAGAAGGTGCCTGCTGTCTGGAAGACCTCCTGCATTGTCCCAGTACCAAAGAACGGACGTCCCAGCACTCTCAATGACTACAGGCCTGTGGCGCATACATCACACGTCATGAAGACACTTGAGAGGCTTGCTCTCTATCACCTGAGGTCACTGTTCTCTGCCTTCCTGGACCCCCTTCAGTTTACATACCGGCAGGACATTGGTGTGGAAGACGCCATCATCTTCCTCACTCATAGGACTCTGTCTCACCTCGAGGGTGTGGGAAGCTCTGTGAGAGTCACTTTCTTCGACTTCTCACGTGCCTTCAACACCACCCCAGCCTCCTGACAGACAAGCTGCTGGATATGTCAGGGTGGACGGCTGCGTATCTGGGACTACTTCCAGCAGCACAGGGGTGCCTCAAAGAACTGTTCTGTCTCCATTCATCTTTACCCTCTACACCTCTGATTTCCATTTTGATTCTGGATCCTGCCACCTCCAAAAGTTTTCTGATGACTCCTCCGTAGTCGGATGCATCAGCAATGATGATGAAGAAGAGTGCAGAGGTCTGGTGGAGAGCTTTGTTGCGTGGTGCAGCCAGAACCGACTTTAGCTCAACATCAGCAAGACTAAGGAGATGGTGGTGGACTTCAGGAGGAACCGGGGTCAACCTGTGCCAGTTACCATCTGGGGCAAGGAGGTGGAGATAGTGGACTCATACAGATACCTTGGGATCCACATCAACAACAAACTAGACTGGAGTCATAACACAAACGCAGTCTACAGGAAAGGCCAGAGCAGGATGTTCTTCATGAGGAGATTGAGATCGTTTGGTGTCTGCAGCAGGCTTCTCAAGGCCTTCTACCAGTCCATGGTAGCAAGTGCACTATCCTTTGCTGTAGTGTGCTGGTTTTATCTTAAAGAATGACACATCTTCATTAAACACTTTTGTTAACCTGATGCACCTACAAAAACGCCATATAAAATAAACTCAGCAAAGTCTGTGAGGTTATCCCCACATTTTTAAATGAAATATGTCTACATAGGCTAAAACCCAGTCTTTATTTTTTCCTGAACGTGGGCTTACCTGTAATGAGCTGGGATAGGCTCCAGCAGAACCCCGTGACCCAGTAGATGGATTCAGCAGGTATAGGAAATGGATGGATGGAAGTACCTGACCACTGACAGTTTGTTTTTCCAACACTGAGGTAGTTACATTGACTAAAACTCCACAATACAAACTTGTCCACTATATAAAAGTTGTCATATATGAATGTGAGAATCTCACTGATAGGGACTGATGTGGTTTTAAAAGTAAAATTAGACTGAAGCCATCATCAGATGGTGATTCATGCCATTCAGATGAACGGCTGAATGGTGATGGCAGCGCGCACAGACCCAGTGGCTCAGTGCTCTTGATTGAGGACCACCTGAACAGCAACAACAGCAGGTAGGTGTAGACAGGTGTCCAACACATCACCAACTACAGGGCCAGCTATGGAACCATAGGAGGGGATGCATCACTGGCAGAGGAGCTGAACCACTACTTTGCCAGGTTCAAGGTGGAACCACCAGTGGCATCCAGATCTAACCCAGAGAGCAACAACAGCCCCAACAGCCCCATGTTCACGGTGGGGGAGCATGAGGTGAGGTGGACTCTGTGGCTGACTTGGGCTGATGGCATCTTAGGATGTGTCCTGAAGGACTGTGCAGACCAAGTGGCTGGGGTCTTCACAAGGATATTCAACCAGTCTCTGTCCCAGTCCATCGTCCCACCCTGCACGAAGTCCTCCATCTCAGCAGGAACCACGTCATGTCTTTCATTTCCCCCATGTTCAACCCACATCAGTTTGTCTACAGAGCCAACAGGTCTACAAAAGACACCTTGGCCACTGCTCTCCATGCAGTTCTGTCCCATCTGGAGCAATGGGGTAACTATGCACGACTACTACTAACAACATCTAGCCACTTACCATCAACGGGGACTGTGTGGAGAGGGTTTCAGACTTCAGCTTTCTGGGAGTCAACATCAGAGAGGACCTGACCTGGGGAATTCACTCTGCTAAGATAGTGAAGGCGGCCCAAAAGAGACTCTACTTCCTGAGGGATGTCAGGAAAAACAACATCCCTGAGAAACTGCTGGTGTCCTTCTACCGCTGCACAGTAGAGGGCATCCGGACCTACTGCCTCTGTGTCTGGTTCAACAGCTGCACAGTGGAACAGAACAAAGAGCTCCACAGGATCATACAGCTCGCCCAGCGGATAGTCAGCTGCCCTCTCCCTACACTTGAAGATCTCCACAGTTTCTGTTCTCTCAGGAATATTGAAAAGATTCTAAAAGACCCAACAGACCATGGACACAAACTGTTTGAACGCCTGCCCTCAGGCAGATGTTTTAGATTCATAAAAGCAAAAACAAACAGACTAAGAAATAGTTTCTATCCTTTAGCCATCACCATGTTAAATGTTGCTAAATAGACATCTATGGCAAGTTTATCACTTCAACTTGACCATGAGACAGGTGCAATATGTTTGTGTCAGTTTTTGATTATTAATGTATATTTATTTTTTTTACGTTTTTAAGCGTTATCTTCCTGAGCACCAAATTTCGTTGTATATGTTCATTGATAGAATGATAAAGTATCTATCTATCAATACATACCTCATTCATTTTGTCTTCAAAGTCAGCCAGAGATCGCGAACCCTTTTTTTTCTTCTCCAACTGCTCCTTTAACTCCTCCCTGTTGAAGAGAATATAGATTTTTTGTAACTTAGGTCATAAAAGCTGTCCCATAAAAGCCAAAGAGAATAAGATATGATCTTATAATCTTCATTTGTCAGTATATATCTCACGAAACGCACCGAAATTTGTCCTCTGCTTTTTAACCCATCATTACTTATACTCAGAACAGTGGGCTGCTATAGCGCCCGGGGAGCAGTTGGGGGTTAAGGGCCTTGCCCAGGGGCCCACAGTAGCTCACCTCAGTTACCAGCCTGGGAGACTGAACCTGGGTCCTCCATGCCCAAGCCATGAATTGAGATGATTCTTATAAACTGTAGTTAACAGTTCATTTATTTTGGTTTTCTCAAGGAGGCAAAACATTATTTCAGCACTGTTCATCTTTCATGTGGTAATGAACAGTAACAGATATCCCTACAGTACCAACTTATAGTACTGCAATAATACTTATACTAATAATACTACCACCACCACTACTACTAATAATAATAATAAAGGAGATAAAATAAGAAATAATCCATTTATACAAGGTTTATACTTTGTTGTTGATTGCAGGCACGTTTTGAACATGATCTCATGAGAGGACCAAAAAAAGATCATAATATTGAATATTTAATGTATCTTATTTATAATTCATATTTTGGGTTAAATGAACCAACAACCACTTCTCACACAGCTTTTTGATTCAAGAGGATCTCTTTGTTCTTTGCAAACTCATGTTGCTGTGAAATTGACTGAAATGTGTAGGGTAAAATCATTTTATGTTACCAAGTTAAGGTCACTCAGTTTCTCTCCATTAGGAAATTTTAACATGAACTTTGACACTCCAAAGTGTGCCATTTAAAAGTATTAAGTACCATGACATCAGAAAAGGCTTTCTTCGTGTTCAACAAATCAGACATGGGTTGAAGACCAATAACGCCTCACAATCGGTCTCTAACAATGAAATAGGTTCCTATTACACACAGCTGCTGAAATATCCAAGCAAGAAAGAAAAAAGTTAGCTGCATGTTCTTGTCTTTTGTCACCGAAAAAGTTATTATATATCCGTCCTTACCATGTCGGTCGAGGTCTGCTCAAGTAATCCTGTATAGTTGGTCCGGAGTTCTGCACCGGTCCTCTGGCTCTAGCAGCCGCAATAGGGTTGATATAAGCCTGAAACGCCAGACAAATGCACTTTTGAATAATATGGAGCTAAAGAAAACACTTGAATCTTGTGACTACTAAAACACTACAGACTAAATTGCAAAGAATAACACAAAAACGGATTCAGCATTCCCCTAGAAACTCGAGAAAAACTCGGAGCCAACATGACTGTACTGCAGTCAAATCCCCGTTAGGGGGCGTACAAGACTTGCACCTAAATAACTACTAAAATACGATGACATACGGTCTAAAAATAGTTTTATGTGCTGCTTGTAGTGTTTGGAGACATGTAGTCGGTGGATGTTATTTTTTATACAGCCCCAGGAAACATAAATACCGCATTGGGATGCCAGAACGTCCCAATGAAAATATGAGCTAAAGTTAGCCTTTCTGCATTGCACAGGCTCACACCTTTGACGTTTGCAACAACGTAATGTCAGAAGCTATGTAAAAATACAACTTCTTACAGCTGACAAATCACTCATTCTCATATTTTCGAATGACTTTTGTTAATATGTGGCTTTACATAATCGCTGAATTGTCCGAGTTTATAAACACATAACGGGCACATTGATGTGCTAACAGACGCTAATCATAGAGCTAACGCTATACTGTTTGTTTCTTTTGGTTCATTGGCTAAATATTACGATATAAAAGTTAGACGTTTCATTTTTCAAAATGTCATAGCTCACCACTCGATTGTCTCGCTTTCCCATATCGAGTCAGTAAAGAAAATAAATGTCCAAAAGACAGAACAGGCATTAGTGTTATTTTAAGCAAACCACAACATAACCAATGGAAGCTAACGGCGCTACGGCTTTCTTCTTCTTCGGCTATGAAAACTGCGTTCCGCAGTCATGGTAACCTTACTGCCGCTTTCTGGAGACAATTAGAATATATCTTAAAAGGACACCTTGCTTTAAAATAAATAAATAGATATTAAATCTAAAATTTATTTCGATACATACTATCAGTTTCTTTAAAGGGGTAATACATTTTGGTAAAACACACACACACACACACACATATACACACACACACGCCAACACACCCACACACACTATGTTTAAAGATGATAATATAAAAATTAATCACATTCATGGACAGGCTCAAAACAACAGACATAAAAAGCACATTTTTATTCAGCTGGTACAATAACAGCAATGCATCCACACATAAGTACGTCAATCTGAGTGATATATGAAGCTATGCTGGTTTCAAAACAGTAAAACGCCTAAAAGTTAAACAGGTGTTATGAGATTGAAATGTGTTACAAACTGGTTAAATGAAGTAGGAGTAATGGTTGCATTAACTGAAATGTGACAAAAGCAGTCATTTTTATTGTAAAATACTATTTCTAAAGTATTTGTAGCATTCATTGCAATTTTTTTCTTTTTCTTTTTTTTATGCAGCACTTACACCAGAATTATCATTATTGGTAGAAAATTCACACAGTGTTTAGTTAAGCAGATAATTACACATATATTTCTGTTGTGTCTGCCTTGCAGCAATTAAAAACTACTGGCAATAACAGTCCATACAGGCAGTTATCTTAAAACAGTAATGTCTACAGTAACATATATTTGATAAATAATTATGACAGTAAACAATGGGAAAAAAAAAAAAAAGGCCATGTGAGACAGCTTGAAAGAAAACCTGAAGAAGTTGTAATGTGGTCATTTAGTAGCCCGAAGATGTGCAAACTGTGCCCAAGAGGTTTGGACGTCCAGAACAAAAACCTGAGAAAGTTGGAGAAGGAGTCTGTTTGTCTGTGTGCTAATGGTTCTACCTGTTAAGAAAACATAAACCAGTGTTAAAATGTTACTGTTCTGCAAGAACTACATCATACAAAAATACAACTCTGCATAACTTGCTGTTCCTTGGAGATTTAAGAAAAAAAAGGACTGCAATAAAATAGCTCATAGGCAAAATAAAGCAAAACTTTGACAAAAAAATATTTGTGTCATTTCATTATCAACACTACTGTAAAATCTGTAGCCATTCACGACCCACTGACAAAATAAAAGACAAAATAATCCTGCTGTACAACATGCCATTGACCTTCACTACTCTATGACGTCTACCCACTTTTATGATGCGTCTATGTGCTCACAATGCACTTATCAAAAATGTTTCTCGTTACAGCTAGTACAATACACTGTACAGTACCAATGCCTAACCTTTATACATTCCTCACATACACTAACTATGATCATCTAGAGTTGGTGCACTTGGTGTAAGAATACCATATACTTCAGCTCTGTAACAAAAAGAAAAATCAAGTAACAAGTATATAAGACTTGTCAATAAACTTAAAATTAAATACAAAATATGAGTATCAAAACCCTGCCTAATGTTTGCTGATGAATAGTGCTGGTAGGACTTTTTCCACTTATTGCAGGGCAATCCATTATGTCAACTGGAACTTATAAAAGGTCATGATAGCAGACTAAGAGTTATTAAGAAGTCAGAGTAATTGGCAGGATTATTTATTAGTTTTTTCGTTTTTCTATCATTGTCTCAGCGCTGATATCAGCCCGTTACGACCAGTTGAGTAGAGCAGCAACCATTAGAATCCCGCTACTGGTTGGTCTGCAGTTACTCCGGATATCCACAAGGGGGCAGCAACATAACAAGTAAACCTGGAATGATGACATGTCGGAGTGGTGGCTTGAGATTCCATGTTACTTTTCAGAGAGTTCATGGATACATGAGCATGCTTCTGTCAACATCAGTGGACACGGTAAAAGCTTTAAGTCTGTGAGTGTGCTTCTGTGGTCCATCTTCTCAATGCACACTCTCACAGTGACCATGAAGGCAGGTGAGATCCACCGGCTTCTGTCCAGGCATCAAAGTCAAGAGGACTCTTACAAGCCTCAATCATGATCAATAGGAGGCTTCAGCCTCATGGCCTTGACAGTCAATCCGAGATGTAGGTCTCTTTGCATTGTTACATCTACCAACATTTTACAATATAAAAGCAGCAATTACAGTTCATTAGTTTCCATAAGGACGACAGCCTCTGTGCATGGTTAGGGGGTGGCGATCTGTCCTCAAACCATCTTTGCTGTCTCTTTGACTGAGTTTCTGGAGCTTTGTGCATTGATCATAAAGGTGTTTTATTCCCATACATGCACTGTATGTCTAGAGTTCATATACAGCATGAAAAACTGCGGATCATTGAGCATTTAAAAAAAAAAACCCCAACAAAAAACAAACTGATTATCAGAAAAATATATGTCCCATTAAAGAGAAAGCATCTAAAATGCATTTAAATTACAAAAATACTACCTCTTGTCACAAAAGCTGTTCTGAGAAATATACTGCTTTCTTTTAATTTGATAGCGACCAAAGGTGTCGGTATAATGTGTGAATGACCCCAACACTCTCTCTAAGGTTTTGCATCAACAGTATTACTAGGTCAGATGTGTATCACTTTCAAAATAGCAAAAGTCTGAACTGCTACGGTTACATTAATGGACAGACAGGCACAGCAAAGGTTGATTTTGCTCCTGATCATTTGTTCAGAGGAATCGGACAGAACCTGTTATTGAATACTAGAACTGTCCAAACCTGGCTTCTTTACTGTTTTACTCAAGATAACTGAAACAAAAAGGGAAAAAAAACCCAGATTTTTTTTCTCATGTTGACAACAAATATGCTGTTATTATGTTGTAGTTACAAATAGGACATGACACTAGATTTATTGTTGAATCTGGAATTAAAGGAAAATTGACCAATATATAAGTAACTGATACCGTCACTTTAACTGACTGATGAAGGCGGTAACGTTACATTTCTCATGTGTGAAACAGGGTTGTGATACACTTCATGAACTGATATCATCTCTTCAAACAAAGGAGTGAAAGTCATGAGGTCATTAGGAGCAAGGCTTTTAGGTGAAGAAGGCAACATGTTCAAGAAACAGACTGTTATCCAAAGATAGATGCTGGCCAAACGTCTCTGCAGCACTGTCCTGTAGGATGTGAGATGACAGGGAGTAAAACCTCCAAGACACGATCCCACAGGAAGCATGACTGACATCTGGGGAGGGAGATGTTTTTCCAAGCTGGACGACTGTGAACTTCAACTTTTCAAGGAACTGACAAAAGCTTCGGCGTTCATCTGTGCCAGGCCAATCCAGATTTAAGCAGAAGACTGGTATCCGGTTACCGAGCTATCCAGCTTGATTTATCTTTAATTTGAAAACTTTTCTGATAATCAGTGTCAAAAAGGCTTAAATGTATTTTGTTTTAACCCTGGAGAACCCAACAACCTTTTTTTTTTTTTTTTTTTACATTGGGTATTAGCGAAAAACTGGCGGTCAAATTTGACCCCGTGGGTTCTTCAGGGTTAATGTTAAAACGGCACATTAAAGGTGTATTGGGGAATACTTCATAAAGAGGCGGTATGTGGTGAGGGAAGGTGACGGAGGAACATCAGGCGGTCCTCTCCTCAATGGCGGGCCTGTTGCTGGGGATGGGCTGGACAGCGTACCGACTTCTGCTGTGACTGTCCACGCTTTGAAAGTAGGGGTGACTCAGAGCAGCAAACGCAGATATCCTCCTGGAGGGGTTGAAGGTGAGGAATTGCTGCGGGGAGGCAATACAGAAAAAGACGTGGATGAGATAGAGATTCACGTGTGATTCACGCAGACTTGTTTGGACTAACTACCATCAACAGGGCTCGTCCTTGCTCGTCCATGTCTGGAACCAAGTCTTCTATGGGTTTCGGGGGCCGGGGCTTGAAGGCACTCTGTGGTAGGGCCACCTCCTGGGGCCAGTCTTCTGGTGATGGTATTCCAACAACACTGTGGGACGACAGTGCTCATCAGAACTACTAGCTCTCCAGATCAAGTACAGTCATTTGAAAAGTAAACTTTAGAAATGAAATAATGTGTATATTTAATATTTCATTTTACTGACTGCTGATGTATTGTAGTATGATGAAACTAATCTGGGGGATTTCTATATCAACTAAAGAAAAACAGTGAGCACATCCTGTCGTCTTCTTATGCAACATGCAGAAATAAAGAGCTTCCAAAGAGTTCACATTTTCAAATTATTTGATCAACATAACTGACTTTGATGAAGAGTCCAGTGTCTTAAAAAGCTGATATTTCCCTGAATTTTTTTCAAAACATTAGCTATCAGACACAGCATGAAACAAGATGATCGGTACTTACTCAAAAATCTTTCCCAGCTGATCAACATCAGAGTTTCCTCGAAACAGCGGTCTGCGAAGAAGGAATCAGAAACCGGTTAATTTACTAGTTTGTCCTTCTTTTTCTTCCTGACCCTTTTCAGATACAGATTTTAATGCTGGTCTCTCATACTGCAGATGAACAGGGCTTTTATGAGTGTATATAATAAAGTCTTTGGAGTAAAGCAGTGAGGACTGTTTGAGTCTGATGTCAATGTTTGACATCAGACTGCAGACTGTTTGTCAGGACTGCAGAGAAGCGTCGCTAAGACCACTGAAGCTGGGAGGGATGGAGAGATGAAAAGAGGCAGGGAAGCGGCAGCAGGGCTGCCGGTGGTTCCTGCGGCTTTGGGCAGTCTTCGGATGCCCGTGGGCGGTCATGGCTTTCCCTGGCACCGGCGCAAATTCCAGAAGTCATCATCGGCACAAGCCCGCCGCTCTGAAAAAAAAGACTATTTATCCCTTCTGTGTGTCTGCTTTAGCTCTGAGCGTTGATGTGTGTAGGAAATTGGGAAGGAAAGGCGTGTGAAAGAAAAGCTGGATTATTATAGCAGAAGAAGAGGTATGAGAGCGACACTTTCCTGTTCAAGTTCCTCTCAAAGGAAGTGAGGAGGTGGCGCTTTCAAAGACTTTATTACAACACCACGGAGTTCAAGGCTTTTGGAGCAAATAAGATGATATTTGTGACTTATAGTACAAAAACAGAAAGGTTAAAGAAGGAGAAGACCCTTTTATGCATCATTTACGCATGGATGATTGGAGATTTTGTTTCCAAACCTCATGAAAGTTCAAGAGCACCCCACTTAGCTGAAGTCATCCCGGACCGACCAGCCTCCGTGTGCTTCCCCGTGTTTTCACACTCTCAGTAAGCTCTGCAGAGCTGAACATCCACTTTCCGACACACTCAAACTTTAGGATATTAGTCACACAAAGGCATTTTGCTGTGAACTTTTCCAGCTGCTCTGGTTCAGAAGTGGAACAAAGGTACTCGTTTCACTCATTCATACATGGCTCGCTTAAGTAAATGGATGTGCTGGCGTTTCTTTGCTTTTGTAACACTTGTGACATTTAAAGTCGACCATACCACATGTGCAGGTCTTTCAGGATAAAGCTTTAAAAAACACTTCATGATCAGACCAAACCAGTTTCTGACTGTAGCAAAGGAAGGAAGAAAAAAAACACCTACAGCAAAGTTATCGTGCCAAAACAAGTAGGGGCTGATAATTCCAAGAGGTCCATTTTAAAACCCGGAGTTGTTTGCTGGGAAGGGAGAACTGGGGATCATTTACATAAGGTTCGGCCACCGGCATGCACATAGTCAACAGTACATTTGGATACACATGCAGCGGTGTGCAAATGCACACACGAGCTCACACTGGAATTGTTCCCCACTTTGAGATTTGTACATGGCTGTGCATACGCACACAGACACACACAGAAAGGCTCTGAAGTGGTGGCAGTGAAAGGACTGTGACTGGGCTGGGACAGGCAGCTGAGTCATGCTTCCTTTGGTCCCGTTGCAACTCCGTCCCACATACCACGGAGACAAACTCTGGAATGTGCGCATGTTTGCACGTGAGAGTGTCTGTCTGTCTGAGTGGGAAAATACAGCGTGTGTGTGTGTGTGTGTGTGTGTGTTTGAGAGTGGATTGTGTTTAGGCCCAAGTCAAGAGTGCAGCGGATGGACATGAGAGAGCTATGTAAAGTTTCTTTTTATACAAGCTCATCTGCACACACACACACACATGCGCGCGTATGCGCACCGTTGAGGATTTATCAATTGAGATCCAAACTGTGAGAAAGTCAACACGGATGTGGAGCCTCTCCCAGACCATTAACGAACCACGTTCAGCCTTTTTGATCACAGAAATGTCAACAAGCCGGCACTCTCTTCCCTATTCAGCTGGACTGTGACTCACAGAGACACCATCCCAGCCATGCAGATGCAGACTTGTACAATATTTGCTCAAATTCCTGAGCAGCATATTGTCACTAAAGTACATAGTTATTACAAAAGGGTTTTAACAAAGTGGTGTGTGTGATGATGGAAAGGGAGACTGGCACAGGACGGGGACCTCTGAAGTTTCTGGGGTCACACACAACTTTTCTAACTTGCGGCATGATGCGACAAGGCTGTCAGGGTCTGAAAATGTGTCATGGGTTTGGTTTTTGGTTAGGTCCTGTTTTATTGTGAAAGTCTGTGGCCCTGTGTTTAGTTATAGTTAGATTTCCCTTACTCGTGTCTTCCCTGATTGTTTGCACCTGTGTCTCCTTAGTCCTGTTTGTATATCTTGTCTTTCCCTTCCTCCCTGCTGGTTTGTACTATCTGTCTCCTTGAATTTAGTTTTGGCTGTAAAGGTATTTTGAGTTTTTTAGATTCCTGTTTGTGTTGCTCTTTTGTTTCATTAAAGGATTTTTTATTTCACACTTTTACCATCCTCATCTCCTGCATTTGAGTCCTGCCACAATCTCTTCTCCACATAACAAAATGAGTCACAAAGTTTAAAACAGTGAATGTGTGTTATGTTTACGGCTACTGCTTATTACTCAGAAACACTGTAGTAAGTCGTAGAAATGGCAAAGCCGGCTGGTCAAAGTTAAAATGATTCACAGTGCAGTGTTTCTTTTGCTTCACAGCCGAAATGTTCTTGATGGAGGTGGAGCTCCACATGTCAGACTTTAACTTATGACTGATTCAGGAACTCAAAATATAACTCAAGCCTATAAAACATCCATCACAGTGCTTTGTTCCAACAAAAACTGATCAAAGAGCTAATATTTTATAGATTAACTCCTTAACCTTTTATTATAATTAACCTTTTTTCTTTTTATTTCCTGTCTGTTTCTTGTCCTATTGCATTTGTAAGCATTCATTTGGTCAATGAATAGATTAAAATTATGCGTAAGCGAACCTGAAAATCCATTAAACCCCGTGTATGGATGCCTACCTCCTGAGCAGTCAACCAATAAACTCTTAAACTCACTTTCAACACACTCTCATCCTGCCTTGGTTTGCACTTTCCCCCCACAGTCACGCCTTTGGCTTCTCTCACCATGTTTCCCAGGTGCCCTTTAATCTCTGACAGGTGGCCTTTTAAAAAGCCATCTTAATCACCCACAGAGACACACACACACACACACACACACACACACACACACACACACACACACACACACACACACACACACACAC
>JAOWBL010046242.1:0-25265 GCA_028564865.1 Zenarchopterus dispar | reverse complement strand
CTTGTGTTCCTGTGTTTCAGGTCTCGTCTTTTTGTTCTTTGATTTAATTAAACTTAAGTTCTTGACGCTCCGCATTGTGGGTTCAGGTTCTTTTAGCCAGCGGCGTGATATGTCCAAGGTGAGCATATGATAGAGGATCATAAACGTCTATGTTTTTAGTCAAAAGGTTGAGACTCAGTGATGTATGTATTTGTGATTAAAAAGCAGAGTTTAAAAAAAAACAAAAACAAAAAACTCCATGTCAATTGCTTTACTCCAGTCGGACAGCCTCTGACATGTATACATTCATCCCCCTAGAGACCTTATCACAGCCCTACTGTAACAGAGTTTATAGACAATCACAGCAGCATTTTAATTTCTTCCCTCAATTTCTTATTTGCCAAAGAAAAGACCTTGGTGGGCCAGCAGTATTGAAACTGCCAAGGATCACATAAAGGGCTCTGTATTGATCTAGACAGTGTAGTGGGGTGACAAAGAACTAAAAGCCTGGCCGGGAAGAGGCAAAGATCTTAAGTACAACATGTGCTGTGAGAAAGCAAGAGAAAATCTCTACAAGGGCAGAAACAGCTGGTTAGTAAGAATATTGAATCAGGAAAACGCTGCATGGAAAATATTAACTAAAGCAACTGCTGTTATTTTTCAAATTACTTAGACCTTTTTGTATTGTAGAGAGTATGAACCAAAGATATTCCAGGGCTGAAATGTGTAATATACTTAGTTTTTCTGAGCCATGTAACACATTGTAATGTTAGCATTATCCATGTCAATCAGTAAGAAATCCTTGCCTTCTAACTGGAAATCTCACTGGAGACTTGTTGCTGATACCAGTCTCTACAGTTCTTTGTGGGTCTTGTCTGGAGCCTACAGTGCCCATTTGTTGAGAAAAAAAAAAAAAAAGAAACCAGAGACCACATGTGTTTTGTTCTTGTGCATTCCAGTTAATTACTATGGATGAGGAGTATTCCTTATAGACCAGAGCTAGTCTCTGTGTTCTACAGGGTTCTGTGCTAGGATCAATATTTTTCTATTTTTATATGCTTTCATGACTATATGTGAGTATAGTTGTTTTAGGAGACCATTTTGATTTGTCATTTGCATTCTTCCCACATCAATGAATGAATGAATGGACAGAAAATTTCAGAAGTCATACTGTCGATGTTGCATAGTGTGTCCTCTAGTTAGAGGAAATGCTACAGGTATGGCTTGCGAGAAGTAGTTTAAAGGGTTAGAAAAGAATGTGTCTGTTAGATGCAAGCTATCTGACTCACTGCAATTTATTTGCATTGTAGAACACTATCATACGAGGATAATAAAGAACGTTTCTGTTCCAGGTTGCCTTAGCATTGGTACATCCTGCTTTCAGCCTCATGGGGGGTACAAAATTGTGCAAGAGGGTACAAGCTCCCAAGGTCGGCTTTACCTTAGGAGCTTGTGCCATCATGTTGGCAGGGATTGTAGTCAGTGGCAACAAGCATGCAAGCCATCCGACTAAGCAGTGAGGGCATTGTGGGATGATTGATAACTTTCCAGGTTTGTGTTTCAGCTCAAGCTATGACACTAACCTGCATAAATTACCTCCTGCTGGTTGACCTTAAAAAGGATCTGCTTCAGCTTTCCCAAGCACTGGCTTGACGTGGTTGTATTTGCATCATATAATATCCATTATGATCTTATTTTTAATATGTTAACAAGGAAAATAAAAATAGAATTAAAAAAGCAGGTTCTAACGTCTGTATGAATGTGGAAAAAAAAGGCTTAAGCTATTTTATGAATGCTACTTAAAATCTATTTTAATGCCAATTAAAATAACTCAATTCATATAAATAATTGTATTTGTAAAAGGAGGCCCAAAGTCTCTTAGTTTGAGCCATAAACTGTGAGCTTAAAGCCATTAAGATGCAGCTTGCTGACTCTTGGCCTGCCTATATCACCCCAGTAAAGCCTTGGCCATCTGTTTCATTTTAAAAGGACAAATATCAGTTAAAGTAAGTACAGACCAATCAAAACTACTGACAGATTAACTCATACACCCGAAGCGCTGTCTGCAGTTTGACAGGGGAGATATATCTGATCATGAGTTGGCACATCAATCTGAGATTTAATGTTCAACCCTTTCATATCAGCCTCATATTATTTATCCCCATCTCTTTTGAGCAAAACTTGTTCCCACAGATCAGTGGCCATAGCAGACAAAGCAGATAATGGGGCAATTAAGGAAGATTTATACCTTTTAGACATTAGTTTTGTGTTTCAGGTTATTGTTTCTTCACACTCTGTACCACATCTAAATTCGATAACCACTGAGGGGAGGAACACCTTTACAGATCCTAAGTGACCCACAAAATGTTTTCTTTTTTTGGAAATAACAGAAAGTGGATGCATCTCAGCTAACTTAGATTTCTGTTATGTACAGTATTTATGGGATCTTGTTTCATTCTGAGCAATTGTGCTATTATATAATAAGTCTAACACTTGAAGTCTTTTGTCCCTTATAAGTTTGTTTGCTCCGCTCCAAACCATTTGGTGAATTTCTAAATGTCTGGTATTTCTTCTTAGTGTCACACAGAAGTTTTTATTAAACAGAACCCACAATGTGGATATTTGAAATAAGGCAAGTCTTTAATAATCCAGACAGGAATCCAGAAACAGGGGCGTCCAGAAGAGACAGGACACGGAAGTCTAGAGAGGCAGAGTCAGCCACAATATTGGGTAAAGGAGACAGGAGAGGCAGGGACACACAGAATGAAGGATTCAGGTCACAGGAAACCACAGGAGATCACAAGTAAACACACAAAATCACAAGACAAACTGGTGAGGAGTGGAGGTCTGAGCTGGGGTTATAAGGCTACAGCTGAAGTGGTAATGAAAACCAGGTGTGAGAGTGGAACAGGTGAGAGGGATAGCCAATTGAGTCTGCCACGCCCAGGTAGCAGTGAATACCAGCAACACAGTAAGGGTGGGGAAACAAACAACAAAAAGAGCAGAATGTTTACAGAATCATGCCACTTAGTACTGTTTTAATACAGAAAAGTTTTTTTTTCCTTTTTGTTCCCTTCTTCACACCAAATAGCAAAAGTGGCACACCTCTTCTGCCATGAGTCATAGTTTGCAATTTCAGTGGCTCCTGTCAGGTCTGTTACTGTAATAGGGGGTTCAGTTTCTCTGCATGATGTCCACCACACCTCTGAGCTAGCGAGCTACTTTGGTCTCATACTCTTCACTGTTGATGTGTGACATTTTGTAAAACAAACTGTGGTTGTCGCAAGAAACATCCAGGATGGGGTTCCAAAGGTACTCTGGGTGGGGTTTTTGCCAACAGTAGGGACTCAAGAGCCTAAAAAAATCATTTAGTCAAGTTCCTTCAAATGGAATTGAAAATTATATTTTAGCTTAAAACCTCCGTTCCTGCCTAACCCAACTGGTGGAAACAGGAAGATTGGCTCTTCTGTAGGCTTCCTGCTGGGATTTTACATACAGTTTGTGGTTGTCTTTACATTTCCTGCAGTTTAGATTTAGTATTACATGCATTACACCAAGTAATTGTCTAAAGTATGGACATGTAGCTAGATATGAAATTAAGCTAATGGGAGGCTCCAATAACCCAATTTTATCTCATGACCTTTATGACATAAGTATTACATAAAACCCTTACACAACCTTGAAAACAGAAATGTCAAACGCGTTAAACAGAAATAAAATATTTAGGCCAAACTCTTGAGCTCCATTATTATTTGAACTGTCGCATTTCTAGTCTACAGCGTCCTAGTCTAATCTACAACATCTTCATAATAAATGCTTTTTTCCTTCAAGACATCCTTTACAAAGCCAATAATTGTTCCTCAACATCATGTAAAGTGTTAAGTTCGATGCAGTGTGCCTTTTTGTCAATTTTATGACTTTGACCTCATTCCTCTCTCCCTTCTGTTTTTATTCTCGTGCATATTATTTACTGAGGATCTTGCCTTTGCATCCTGATTCCACATGTGCTGCTATTTCTTTCTGTCTTTAACATATTTTTCACTTCTTTTCTAACATACTAAATTACACCTTCTCCCTTCCCCCTGTCCTCCTTTGGTACCTGTTTGACCCCTTTGTGTGTTCTGGTAATGTTAACTGACAGGATTTTGGACCATTCATACAGATAAACTGTTGGGTTGCTTAACTCAAATCTTTCTTCTAGTTTATTCTGTTGTTTCAAATAGAAGATATGTTAGTCTTTAAACAGTTAAGGCTATAAATACCTTTAAGGCTATTTATACACAAATAGCCTTAATTTATGCGCAAAGTGTATAAATAGCCTTAATTTATACACAGGGTGTTTGAATAGCCTGAAAAGGTAGTCTCGTTCAGCAGACAGGGAAGTTCTCTGCAGCACTCAACATGTCAAACTATCGATTTTAAGTCTTAGTTTATTAGTGATATAAGTATTGAGAGGTTTTCCATACATAAAATAAAACTCCATGTGTTCTCATTTTTCACCTCTAACGCCTACATCCATGCATTCAGAATCCAGCCACCTTGTGGAGGAAACTCATATCAGCTGACTATACCCACCGATCATGACCACAGGAAAGGGCAGAAACGTAGATTTAGTTTTTTGGGGTTTTAATTTTGAAGATGACCTGAGGTCCTTGAACTCTTCCACTTGAGAAAGCACCTCACTGCCACTATTATTTTCTGACTGAGACCAATAGTCACAGATTTGGGGGTAGTGATCTTTATCCCCACCACTTCACACTTGGTTGTGAAGTATTCCAAGGAAAGCTAAAGAGCACAGCTTGATGAAGCTAACAGGACCACAAGTAAAGTTATGGACAGAATAGTTATTACACTACTATGTTACTAATGGAATGATTTAAATCTAGTGAAAAAAAACAAAACATTGTAACTGGTGTGGTAACACCTCAGACTCTTCCTTATAATCATTATTTTGCAGATTCTTTTCTGTTGACTAATTCAGGATGTCAGACAATAATTGCTGCATTCCTTGAGACTCTTTTGTTTTGACTCAAAAAAGTTTAAGGAAACAAAAGTGATAAGGAACCGGGATAACAGCTTTCAAAGACATGGTTGGTGATAGAGTGTCTACCCCACTTCTCTTCGACTTCATTTCGCCCTGCGTCATTTCATCTACTGTGACCTTTCTGCTGGATGTTGTCCTCATCACCACATTGCCTCTTTTCACAAGAACACTAGTAAACTTGGCTTACACTCATGATGCAGTTGCTCCACCCTCCAACCCCCCTGTCACCACAAGAGTGTCAGATGTGGTAACTGTCAGAAACTCTCTGTATCATCCACTCATTTATTTAAATAACTGTCAGTGGTTCACAGTCCTGTCCTTGACTTGGTTAACTTGGCATAATGTTCATCACAGTTACAGTGGCAGTGACAGAAGATGTATTTATTAGCTCTTCAGATTGGATGGCTTTGCAGGTAATCAGGACAGAGACAAATCGAAATCTTCAGGGAAAAGTTGTAGCAAGGTTGATCTTATTGATGTTCAGGAGCTGCACACAACTTCAAATCAGTCTACTCCAAAAAACTTGGATTGTAGAGGGCACTGAAACACGAAACAACTAGTACAGAACAATAATAGGTCTTGCATTCTTTTGTTGGCTCTATTTTAGTTTTATCAAAATTTGATAGGATTAATAACCACATTTTAGCCATTTGCAGGAATCTCATACTATATCCACAAAACTCTTTAGAACTCATTCCTGTGAAGTTGTGACCCAGTGTAGGATGTGGTCACATACTTTTGGTGAAGGCAATGAGGGTAACAAGTTCTTGATTTACCAATGCATGAGCAATTAAGCCCTGTTTTTCCCAGTCCTGGCTCTTTGAATGCACTGTATTGCATGTTTTTGATGTTTCTCCAGCTCCTGCACATTTGATTCAAATGGATCACTTTTTTAGCTTTTCATCAATGCATTAACGAGGCTGTTCATGACACATTGTTTTGAATCAGGTGTGTTAGAGCAGGGTAACATCTAAAACATGTAGGACAGATGTACCCGAGGAGCAGGGTTGGGAAACACAAGCCCACAAGTCACAGAAGCTTATTACCTCATCAAATCCCTTCTGCCTGCATAAGGATCTTTACAATTTTTGCAAGAAAGACAAATAATTTACCATGCCACTAATAAAGCTATTCTTGTATAGCTGCAGTTTCATAAATAATCTTATCAGACGGTAATAACATTAAAAAAAACTTCATGACTGCACTTTAATATATATGATAGTTATATTTCCATCAATTATTTATAAATCATCTAGCATTGGAAAATATTCACTTGCACATCTTCCGTTGAGTGGGCACCATCCCTAACCCCAACATTATACAGCTGAATTCTCAGAGATGGCTTAAAGACCAAGAATTACATGTGAGATCCCAGATGTGTTAATTTATATAGTTTTCATGACAGCAGAATTAGAAAAAGATTGAACAAGTTTGACTAGTGTGGAGAACATCATTTTTCATATGACCATGAAATCTATCAAAGGATTAAAAAAAAAAATCTATCCATTTTCTGCATCTGCTTCATTCTGTTCAGGGTTGTGAGAGATGGATCCTTTCCTGAAAAGAGAGTTTTTGTTGGATTTTTAACATCAAGATTTTTTTTTGCCTTAGATGATGTGCATCATTGTCAACAGACTTAGATTTCCAGACCCCTACAGATCAGTGTAAAATAAATATTTACCCCCCTTCAGACACATGTCTACCAAGGCCCTTTTAAACAGGGTGTTCACATTCATGAGTGGGTGATTCCCAGTTGCAAAAAAGACAAAATAGTTCACCCCCTTTGATTTGGGTTTATGACATTCCAAAGCTCAAGTTATGAGAATTCCTCTGGCATGAAAAAGATAATTAGTTCCCCAAATGTTCTAAATAAGGAGACCACAGAATTAATAGGGCTAGTAGATATCATGTGGTATGCATCATTCACCACAGGGCTTAAATGCAGTGCAGGAAAGGAGGGCACACACACATGAAAGTGATGCTGATGTGAGACCTACGTACCCCCAGCAGTTCAAGGCAGAAGGTTCCAATCCCCTTGTCTGATCCTGCTGGAGGGTTTTTCCTTGTATTTGACTGGACAGCACTGAACTTGGAATGTGCCTTTAAATGACTTGATGTTGGGCAAGAGATGAAGTGGCGTTATATAAATAAATTGAACTGAAATGAATGTAACTGAAATGAAATGACAAGGGTGCCAATTGCCCGGAGATTTCAGGAAGTGTTTAGCAATAAATATATTAATTAGTTTTTAGAGTTACCAACTTGGACGCAGACTTCGCTGGCATACATCTTTCTGCATGTCAGCAAAAGTTCTGGCTTTTGTTGTATTCATCAGGAGGATGAGATGAGCTGCTGCAGGGGTTTGGGGTGGTGTGGAGGGATGAGTAGAGTCGGGGGAGTTTCGGTTCGTCCAGGAGCTGCTGCTGACATTTTCAGGTGTACTTCAGGCTGAGCCTGCAACAGTTTGGTAGTCTGTTCACACAAACAAGGATGTAATTCCGACAGCTGATCGCAAAACTACATTTGACTGTGAAAAACAGAAAAACATATTCCTAGTTTTTTTAAAAAAAAAAAAGAAACAAGGAATCAGTTTGTGACAGATTACATAAAACTATCTTGTAAAATATATAACAGAGTGCTGCGATGACCAAATGTTCCATCTAAATGAGTTTAATGTATCAGATTTAATAATGGCTTAAAAGCTATTGACTTATATTTTCAATGCTGGCATTAAAATTACTGCAAAATGAGAAATGATAAATGCTAGATATGTATTGGTTTATTCACATTTTGAAAGTTTTCAGGAAAAAGAAGACAGTCTTCTGTTCATACATCTGGTATTGCTGTGTTCACACAGAGGCAGCTGAAAGGTAGTTCTGCTCTGTGATAGCCCTGACGGAGCATGACAAAAGCCTTTTGTTTCTTTGTTTTCTCAGTTTAAATGTGTATCAATATAATCTCAGAAAACAACCAAGCTAGAAAGAAGCATTAGAATATGTCAATGTTATGCATGTTAGCATAATGTTAATTAAGGTGTCTAAAATTTCTGCAAAAGGCTAGAATAAACTGAGCCAGTGTTAAGACACCTGCCACATGTGAATAATTTGGTCTTGGTTGCCAAATGTCCTTTTGAGCATCAGTGAACCAGAGGGTAGGAGATAGAAAATGGGACACTTGGCACACACTAGAATAGGATGGACCTGGTTACTAAATGTCCCCAAATACACAGAGAGCAACATTTTTTATCCGTTTCCTAATGTCCAGATGTCTCTGTTCTGCCAGCTGCTGTCAAGTGATGTGTTGCTTGACTTTCATCTGACTCAGATTCTAACATTTAAGGGGAGACTAAATTTTCCATGATGAGTTTCTTTACAACCTAAATGTTCAGTTCCTTCAGAAAATTGAATTTCCTCTGTGGGATTTGTTCAGAGTACTCCCTCAAGTATTTGACTGACAAATCCCGCTCAGAATTTAAAAAGAAATACCATACTGCCCTCCAGCTTAATAAGGGTTCAAAGGTTTAACTTTATTTCATGTAATTTTAGCAGATATAGTGACTTATCTTTGAGAAGATATCTGGAACCTTCTCAGGGAACAATCATTGTATCTTCTGTGGTAAAAATGGGGCATTTTAGTTTGTCACATGATACAATGCCATTTTCATAAAGATAGAAATATGAAGCCTCTCACACCTGATAGAAGTTGCAGAGGAGAGAGGCTGATGTGAAGTTGGTGGACCCAACTGCTTACTAAAGTGCCTAAAATGGCCCCAAAGTTGACAAGGTCAAATGGTTTCCACAACCTTTTAAATCACAGTCAATATTTTCAGGTTTCATGTCTACATGAAAATGAACACACTTAGCATTAGTGTTTTCTGACTGGATGAATTCCTTGATCCTTGCCAGTTGTGGGTCTAATGTGTTCCTGAATGACCCAACATCTGTAGCCAGTCATACACACACATTTTGAACACAACAACTTATCAGAGATTTTCAACATGCAAATGACCTCAGCACCTCAAATGTTTGAGACAAAATTAGGAGAACAGAAATGTTAGTTTGAGGTGTCTGCTCATTACCTGCTATTGTGTAACACTGTAGATTACTGTTCAGTCTAGTTTCAGTAGGTATTTGTACACTAACAGTTTTTATGATTTGATACACCACCACAATGGGCTTTGATCCTGTCTTGATTATTTTATTCAAAGTGTAGACCTTTAGTTTTAATTTAGGACATTCCACAAAAAAAAGAAAAAAAAAGCCATTTAACATTTAGGAATTACAGCAACTTTAAACAAAGTAGCTCAGTTTTCAGAAACCCAGGTGGGTTCATATGTCTAATGTGACTGCCTTCACAAGCAGTAAGGTGAATTCTGTAACGTACAGGCCCAGACTCACATTCAGACAAAAGCTACAAAACTGACAAGACAGAGCTTCACAATGCAGATGGATAATGACCCTAAATATACTGACTAAGCAACTCAAGACATTTTGAATGCAAATGAAGTATTTTTTTAATGGCCTAGTCAGTGGCCTTATCTCAAGCCAACAGAGAATGTTTTAGTTACTTAAGGCAAAACTTAAGCCAAAAAGGCTCTGAAAATAGCAGCAACTGAAGGTGGCTTCAGCGAAGGTCTGGCAAAGCATCTCCAGGGAGAAATTTCAGAATTCAGTGACATCCACGGGGTCCAGGACAGAGGTGACATGTAGCAACCCCAGTCCTCATTCCTCTGACAGTCCAGCTCTTAGAGTCATTCCCAAATGATATACCAGTGACTCATCTAAGGTTATCCAGATCTGCAAAGTTTCATGTTCTACTTAAAGCTTATTCTATCTTAAAAAAGAACAAGTGTGGTCTTTTCCAAAAGTGTAAGCAGGTTTCCAGGCTCCCCACCCACCCACATAACAGGCAAACAGATTTGTTCAGTTTTAGTTGATATTCTAACAAGAAAACCAGTAGTTGATGAGAAAACTTTGACACATTTGTTTCCTTGGAGAATATTGGGTTATATGGATTGATAAAGAACTTGATCAATAATTAGAATCAATAATGGAATTAGTCTTTTTCTTTAAGAAAAGAAATCCTATCCCCTCTTGGTGTTCAAAGACAAAGTGTCACAGTATAAATTCTTAACAAACCCAGATGTATTTTCTGCAGCCAATTTAAGCAATTGAAATGATTGTATGTATTGGTGATAATTTTGCAGCAAACTTGTAAAATAAAAGCTGAGGTGTGGAGCTGACTATCCAACACCTCTGCTCATGAGTGAAAGGATGGTAACATTTTCTAGGGTCTAGGGTTGCGTGTCACATGACATTGGACAGGTGCTGAGAGATTTTGTTTTCACAAAGTCTAGCAGATACTAACCTTCAAACTTAATTAAAAATCAAATCGATTAGATCAGGAACAGATGTGCTCGTTGAGCTGGAGGTAATCTGAATGGACACACTCTTTCATGATTTATTTGTTTATTTTTTCACATTGTCTCATACGTCTTTACCCATTTCCTTCTTTAAATTCACACAGTAACTCAATCTGTTGTTTAGGACTCACTCTTTGTTTGGCTATTTGAATGGTGAGTGCTTATTGTGGAATTACTTCTTCAGAAGTTTTTTGTTTTTGTTTGTTATTTTTAAGACCATAAGAAAAGTAAATGATGTTACTCAAAGAATCATTATCTTTTCTCTCCAACCATGACACCCTTCATGTGTTATAGGAACATCTGCTGTATCTGGTTAAAGTCTGTCTCTGCAAGAATAAAAAATAGCAGATACATGCTTAGATGAATATAACACATTTTCTAATGGGGTTGTGAGATTTTTGAAGCAATTAATTCTATAGTGGAATATTTGAGAGGTTTTTTTTTCAGCTTTTATTTCAGTGTGTTCAGGTAATGGAGAGATAAAAAATACCATACTGGCTTTAGTGATCTGTTTGTTGAGTTACAGAGTGATAAGTTTGGACCAGGCTGAATCCCATCCAAGAGCTGGTTTGGAGGCTGAGGGGAGTGACAAAGTCAGAAGCCATTTGGTGATGACTCCGTTATAGTCAGGACAGACCCTATAAGTAAAAGATCTTTAAAGTAGACAAAGCATTCTTCAGGATCTCACAGCCTCAGATGATGTCTTCTCTCCTGTAAACTGTAAACTATATTGTAGTGTGAAGGTGGGAGTTTTGCTGGATGGTCTCTGAGGTTTTGAGGTGGCATTGACCAGATAGAAGAGACCTCGTATGTGGTCCAGGAGATCTTTTAAAAAAAAAAAAAAAAAAGAGACGGAGGTTAAGACAAAAATGGGTTTGCAATAAGCAGATCCTAACATTACATTTAATTGGTTACATTTGGCCATGGGTAGAGTACACCACCAGAAGTTAGAAGACAAATTAATGCTGAATAAAGGCAGCCAGGGTCTTTTATGAACTGCATGGTGATGGGTAGATGAGAAGCAGGTGTGCCAGGTCCTGGCTCCAACTAATGGAGGAGGAGATATCCAGAGAAAATCAGAGAGAATAAGAGCCAAAAGGACAAAGCCATAAGAAAAATCCTAAGAGTTGGTTGGTCCAAGGATCAGATTTGCCGCTGGTGTTATTACTCTGGAAACACAGACTTTTCTAGTTATGGTTTTGGTGCCTGGAAATGGAGCTGTTGTTGAGATGAAAGACTTATTAATGTCATGGATCTCAAGGCCTACTAGCATTGTGGACATCCTTAGATAAGAAATGGGGACATCAATGGTGAGGTTAATGAGCTCAAAGATTAGTCGTGCTGTCTCTACCCTCTATGGTGAAGAGAGGAGTCTTTTCAAGAAGACCCAAGTAGGGGATTTGGTGAGGACATTGTTGGAAGTCTTGGTGATGTTCCTGGTGGAGCTTGGTCCATGGACCTTGTAGGCAAACTGCTGGTGAACTCATTATTGGCTTTCCAGTTATTACAGACAGAAAAAATAGTGTTATTCCTTTCAAGACTTTAACTTGAAAGGAGGGTAACTGGAGTTGTTGATGGTGTGGAGGTTGATGAACATCACCAGGAGCCTTGTCCCTTCCTAAATGGTCTTGACAGCTTGCTTTTGCTGCAAACTGGAAACCTGGAAGTATACTGGCAGAGGAGAGAAATGAAAATGTTTAGGTTCTCTTTGGGAGTGACAAGAATGGATAGGATGGATCACAGGGACCCAACATGTCAGATGTTTTGGAGATAAAGTCAGGGAAGCTAGACTGAGATGATTTGGAGATTTACAGAGGAGGGATAGTCAATTTTTTTGGGAAAAGGATGTTAAGGTGGGAACTGCAGGCAAGAGGTCTAGAGGAAGAACAAAGATGAGTTATATGGATGTAGTGAAGGAGGATATAAGGATGGTTGGTGTGAGAGGAGGATGCAGAAGATAGGGTTAGATGGAGACAGATGACTTGCTGTGGCAATCCCTGAAGGGAGCAGCCAAAAGGAAAAGAAGATGATAGTGGCAGAGGAACTGGCTGCACAGTGAAGACAGAGCTGGAATATATGACACAAAACATCTACAGAAGCTAGAAAAATTTTGTGAACCCCTTAGAATTTATAGGTTGTTTGCATTATTTTTCATAAAATGTTTTCTGATCTTCAATTAATCTCAATGATAGATTATAGATCATGGATAACAGATATGGATCAGATGTGTACAATGTTTTGACGGGACTTTTGAACTTTTATTTTTAAAACACAACACACTGAGATCTTAAACTGTTGACTTTACATTTTGTTGGTGAAGTTGATTGATACCATCTACCTAGATGTGACACATTCAATTCATCTGTTGCTAGGCTACAAACACAACACTTCAAAGTGTCTCATGTTTCGCTTCTTTATATGCACCAATAATTTGATTTACTTTTGAAGATGAACAACTTCATCTTTTTAATTAAAGGAAATATTAAGATTCTACCTTCTGAAGGGTGGCTATGAATACTCTGATAATGTTTTAATTTATTGTCATCAAATTAAAGCAGTCAACCAACTTAGCTTGGCATCAAGACTCAAAGAGGCCAGGGTTGACCTGACTCATTCTAAAAACAAGATGTCACGTAACCAGTAATCTAAAAGTGTAAAACACTTCAGATTATCAACAGCTAAACAAATTAGATAAATTGGCTGAAGTGCAATGATGCTATAATCACCGAAAAGCAGATGAATAAAGGCAGCCATGTAGACAGGAGATCAATAGTGTCCTGGACGTGCTGGAAGCATAATGAGAATTCAGCAGCAGGGGCCATTTTCCATCGGGACTGTCAGAATGAGGTTGGTGGTGATAGAAAATCATAAGGCTCATTTAGCACTGCCTGTCCTGTGACACTAAAGGACCCTCATTTACATGTCACAAGGTGATCCTGAGCTCTCTATTGACCATTCGGGCGAACAACTGATGTATATAGATTGCATCTGTAACAGGTATGGACAGTTGGTTTCAGGTTTGGTTATGGGCCTGAAAATGTGAGCACTAATGTGCGGCTGGTAGACCGCAGTTTCATTTTTGCCATTTAAAAAGGGTCTCTTCCTATTATACAGTTGAAATGAGACTCTCTTTTCATTCTGTCAGCTCAACTTAAAGTTGGCTAAATATGGGTGAAAGGGAAATTTAAAAGGTGACTGTGTGACTAGCACACAAATTGAGACGGATATAACGAGAACAAGAAAGTTGACTTTTTGCTTTAATGCTCAAAAGTTTCTCAGCTCAAGTTTCTGGGTTCATTTTCAAGTTTTCAGTGAAGTGTTTTATTGTAAGACCCTGCTGTCTCATATCTGCTTGTGTCCATTGAGGATTCTTCTAAAGAATACAGCTGAAAGATTGACAGGGGCTAAAAATTACTTCTTTTTTTTTTTCCTTTCTCTGAGTCTCAATTGACAGATCACCACTAAGCTTACTACACGTGCTTCAGTAAGTAAAAAAAAAAGAAAAATTATACTGTATGCTTTAAAAAAAATATAAAATGCAATAAAACAAATCTATTAGGATTAAAAATAAAATATTGTAAAATACTGTAATTTTGAAGAGACCTTTAACACTTCACCCAAGACACATCTGTTGCTTGGAGTCAGATTTAAATTTTACATCTAGAGATGTTTTGAAAGACTGTTCAGCTAATCACATTCACAGTCTCGATCCCCCAAAGCTCACACAAAACCCTAGCACCTATTGTAAAGAAAGACAGAATTAAAGACAAAAATGCACCACAACATGGTTTAACATCAAATATGTAAATTAGAAGACCAATGATTTGATCCAGCTTTGACTGACCAAATGATTATGACTTATGATCTTTCTGATGAAGGCTACAAGTGACACATCAACCTGATTTTTCAGAAGTATAAAACGGAAGAAACATCAAGTAAACTTAAGATAAACATCCAAATATTGAAACATGGGCACAGTGATATCAATTGTCTTTATTCTGGCCATGGTGGGTACACAGATGTTAATGTAATTCTGCTGAAATCATTCATTTTACTTTATAAAATAATCTTTATCTGAGTCAGAATTTCTAAAACTTTTCCTGCCATGCCTCCTTTCTTTGAGAAGGAAATGTTTATGCATTATTTATACCTATGACCAGTTTAGAAATGTAGACGTACCAGCAAATTTCAATTTACTTTGCTGGTACATCTAGCTGAGATGTGTTTAGCTCATTAACTATCACTAAAAGTCATGGCGAGCCAATGAACTCACTGTATCTTTTTGGAGAGTCTCAGGATGGGCGATGATGACAGTGGGGTGACATAATCTAGATGTAAAGAGAGTAGATGACTGCAGCTGAGGAATAGCAGTTCTGGCATCTACAGTTAAAGTATTTTTTTTTTCTAAAACTGAACATAAGCTGGCACTGCAATCATTTCTTTGCAAGGTAGATGTATTTGCTGTTTTACCGACAGGCTATGGCAAAACTTTAATTTACCAGTTAGCTCCACTAGTGGCTAAATGGGAAATGGTGAAAACCTGCTAGGGGTAGTTGTCTCCTTGTTGACTGCCCTGATGGAGGACCAAGTGAAAGAGGTGAACAAATTTGGACTTTCAGCACTGCAACTTGCCATCGACAGCGAGAGTGAGATTGGACGTATCTAGTGCCAGCTGATATTCAGCAGTCCTGAATCCTGGCTTTTGCAGATGAAATGGCAAGAATCTTTGGCCACCAAAGACATCTCTTAGGGATTGTGGTGGATGAGAACCATCTCATTTATAAATGTTTAGTGGTATCTAGTAAACCTGCTCTTAAAATGAATTAAATTATTCAAGAAGTACCGTATATACTCGCTCATAGGTCGACCCGCTCATAAGTCAAGAGGGGTTTTTTGGGGTTCAAAATCAAGTTTTTTGCCTTGACCCGCTCATAAATCGAGGGTGATTTTTTTGGATATAAATAGATATCAACTTGCGTTAATTCAGTGAACTAAACCAGATTCAACGAAACATACATTTTCTGCGACAGTGGTTGTGAAACTATGCACTAATCGGGCTAATTATCATCTGAGATGTCATTCTGTACCGTTGTCTGCTAATTGTATGTTTATACATGAAGTAGCATGAGAAGCAGGTTTATATCTAATGCGTTGATGCATCAATTTTTGATGGTATCAATTTTTGTGTGTTATTGTTTGTCCAGTTTTAAATATCTGAGTGCAAAAAGGTGTTTTTCTGGTTCTGTTAAACGTAACTAATGCCATTCCTTTAGTATCGAATAATTAGCGCGTAGATTGTCGGATAATTACTTTAAAAAAAAGGTTTTTGTTTTCTTACCTTTTCTCTTACCTTAGAGTTTATTGATCATCAAAGTTGTTTGTTGCTATTAACCACTAGAGAAGTTAAATTGTCGATGTATTAACGTACTTTGTCCGACTTTAAACACCGGAAAAAAATAATGTTGCTGTTCATAAGAGACTCCTGCTGGTGTATAAACCATGGCATACAAAAAGGAGGTCTCTGAAGAAAAGATCTGAGGTCTCTTTTATGTCGTACAGTACAAGAGACCCAGTTTCATTTTTTTTCCTCCAATGTGGCACATCCATGGCCAACGGGTCAAGTAAATTTGACACTCTTACATCAATTCCTTGTGGAAATGAATGATTGAACTGGATATGTGCATTTGTGTCTGAGATCTAAGCTGAAGGATTGAACTTTAAGCAATTGAATCCTGGTTTGAGATGAGCTACTCTCATCGAGCAGCTGTAGGACTTGGGGAAAAAAAAAAAACCTTACATACATTATTGACAACTTTAGATCTTGTATGTAACAACATACTGAAAAAGTGACTGCCCGCTTTGAGTTTGCTTCTGTAACTGGACCATAAATGTACTCTTGGAGTTGGACCTGCATCCTGCAGCTCTTGAAGCCTGACTCTCCTGGGTCTATGGAAACCAAGCATCGAGTCCTGCTGTGCAAATGCTGCCAGAATGTTTAGGCACTAGATTTAGTGTTTAATAAGAAAGACAGCTTAGTACTACTGCTCCTCATCACAGGAGGCATTCAGCCAAGAGGACACCAAAGGCACAACACAGAATCCTCAATGAGGTAAAGAACCTACAAGTAATGTATCAGTGACACTACAAAAATCTCTGTTCTTCAATTTATTCTACGATAAGTCATTGTAACCCCCCCCTCTCTCTTTCAAAATAAAGCACTGTCTGTACTGTTTTGAGTCAACTGTTTTGTGGAACTGGTGACAGAAAGTTTAATTTTTCTGGAAGAATACTCAGTGTCATGTTTTGTACAAACTGAGCACTGCTTATAATCAAAACTGCATCTTGACAGTGAATTATAGTGGTGGAGGGTGCATCATGATTTGGACTTGATTCTGTGCCTCAGTTTCTGGACAGGTTACCATTAAAATTCCTCCTGAATGTTAAGCGAGTTTGAGCCAGAGATACCACAAGTGCTTGTTGAAGTCGTCGCTTCAGAAGGCACTTAGATCAGCTATTAACTTCAAGAGTTTGATTACTTTTTCATCCGTCTCTATGAACGATTTAAATGTTTCCGAACACATTTTGTGTCAAACTAATGTAGAAAATCAGTTTATTCCAGTGGTTTTTCATACTTTTTTTCTTGACACTGTACATCTGCTATTTCGACTGGAATAAAAATAAAAGAGCAAAATGTGTATTGTTTAATCTTTTCAGATGCTTGACATTAATCATCTTCATATTGCACCAATGAATGATTTTTTTTCTTTAGTAAGGATTGTCATTACAGGATTTAACTGCCTCCTTGGCTGTGTATTCAAAACAAACAAGAATAGTGAAATGGGAAAAAAGCAATGGTAATTTCTTTTTAGCATTCTGCCTCTCTGCCACAGATGACCCCCTGAGTGCTGGCTCTGGCAGCTATCTACAATTATCATTCAGCAGGACTGAAGGACTCTGTTTGATATCTGCCAAGGTAATTTAGTGAGAAAGATTAAACAGAGCTTTTATTATTCGGTGGTTTTTTTTCTCCTGTAGTTGCGACTGACCCCTTTGAACCAGCAGCTGCCTTACCTCGGCTACAACATGAATGTGAGTGCCTGGAGTTCTGGTGTGCTCCGGGAAAGATAAAGAAATAAAAACACACTCAATTGTTTGATGCCCCAGGTAAACACGCAAGTACAATCCCTGACAGTGAACATGGAATCACCAGTCTACCAGGATGTTCATTCAGAGACTTACCTGGACAATAAACTGGAGTGGAACATAATCCATCCTGCTCTTCTTGAGGAAACGTAAGTCTTTCAGTTTTACAATATAATGTTGCACATCTGCTTTAAGTCTAAGAGATGTTTATCTGCAGTCATCTGCTGGGATAGACTAAACCACACTTTCAGTTCATGTAAACATTTTAATCCAACTGAAACTGAACTAAAATCGAATGTCTCACAGCTCAACTAACACTGATGGATAACGTGGTTGGAAATTGAGTTTCCTCAGCATGTTTACAGTCAACTGGACTCAGTCTGGCCCGACTGCTCCACAGTTGGCAGTCAGGGCTTTGACCTGGAAAAAAACAGAAGTCGGTGCTGAAAAAAAGAAGACGACCACAAACACAAGTAGTAATAGTAAACAGAAAGATATTCACTATTGAATGGATGAAGAGACAGAGTGATGCTCTGCCAGCTGAAAAAGATGGACATTTTATGGTTGAATGGTCAAACTTTCTAAAAATAACTTTCCAAAAATGAATAGGCAGCAAAAAGGCTTTATTCAAAAGCAAACACAAGCGTAGCCACAGCATCTTCTGCTTTCTTTAAACTACCGCAATAAGAGAAAAACAAATCTCAATAGTGCTTTCACATCTCTTCACCATTCAGACGGTGTTCTGATGTTGGTAATCTGTACTCATTCAGCACCATACATAGTTCTGAGTAACACAATTTAACATTTGTTTCATCAGTCCATAAAATGTCCTTTGTGAGCTGCCAGGTGCTCTTCAGCAGACTCCAGACATGTAGCAATGTTCTTTTGGAGAGCGGCAGCTTCTTCTGGGGCGTTCTTCATGGAGCCTTTAGCTGTTACTTGTTGGTTCTTCTTTAGATCATTGAGGGTTCTACAAAGAGTCTTTAGAGTCATTCTGACCAGGAGATGACACTCCCCATGGAATCTGAGAAGTGCTCTCTCCGCATCAGGCATGTGTACAGCCTTGAGATGGCCATTGATTCCATCAGAACCAGCCTCACTGCTACTAGTTAAACTTTAATTTAGCATTTGAACTGCAGGGAAGATAGAAAGGATTGTAGGAATACGTTACCAACTATTGTGAAAGCCAACAACGTTAGATGTAGTTGAGCCAATAAATCAATACCGTTCCCGTGCATGTAAACTGGGACAAGAACAACAGTGGAACAACAGCTAAAACTATAACTATATATACACTATAGTCCAAAATGGAGTGCACAGCAACACACTGAAAGCCTCAAAAAATAGTGAACAAACTGATTAAGAAGGCTGGCTCTGTGCTGGAACCTGCTCTGGAGCCCCTGGAGCTGATTGTTAAACAGGATTGTCAACAAGAAGAACACTGTACACCCTCTAAACAATATAGCCTACGGATTAAACAACAGAGTGTCTTCAGTCAGGGACTTCTTCACCTCTATTGCAATAATGGTCACCGCAGGAGGTCTCTGCCCATCACAATTGCCCGATTCCCTAATGAACATTTGAATGAAACAGCTTTAGTTTCCCCTCGGAAATTATTATTCAATTCATAAACTGTTCCATGGAAGAGATTTGATTTGTGAAAGCAGTGTTCTGGCCACACCACTATCATATGAGAGCTTTGTCTGTAATCAATACAGTAGTGTACTTTTGCACTTTCCACCAACGCACATTAATCATATCTGCACCAGTGAAGCTGACAGCGACTGAATGTGAAACAGAAGTGGAAACATGCAACTAAATTCTCCTTCAGACTGTTGCTGAAAATGGCATTTCATACACTATCAATAATGCAGATGCAATGTTTATTAAAAGACGTTATTAAAAGAATTATCAAACACATCCTTTGTTACAAATGTCACCAGAGACTTTTCATCACAGCAAGATTAGATTTTCATCTGAACAGTGCGCCCATTATTCTTTCAGTGTTTATGAGCTTTTTTATGCTTCTTGCACACAAGGATGTGCTGCTTTATAGATTTTAAAATTATCTTCTTTAGAGTTCTGTATGTGTATGAAAGATTTGGACTCTTTTCTGTAAATAAACAAATTTAGACACCAGGTTTTCGGATGGTTTTAGCCAAAGCAGACAGGCATGACTAAGAGGCTGGTGGGGTCAGGAATGCTGAGGAACAAAGATGACAAGCAGAGGTAGATTTTACTAACAGTTAAAAAAACTCTTCTCTAGGCTTATTAAAAACACAAAACATGCAACTCTTTTGAAAGCTTAGAAAGCTGTGAATGGATTATGTGTACACTGAGAAGTGCTGACCACAAGAACAATTTAGGCTTGTTAAGAAACACTGAGGAAAGTCGGAGATTACAAGGTCAGTCACCACACCGGAGGCAACACACTGTGACACGGCCTAATTCTGTGTTTACTGCTCTCAGTGAAGCAAATCTTGTTACAGCAATAGAGGATTAGTTGTCGGTGCCAGTCTTTACCAAATAATCATAATTATGAGCTGTAAATATAATCAGAGCTGTGTAAGTTGGCAAAGCAGCAATACCAGAGACTGCAGGCAGAATACATCTCCTGGAGAGCAATTCACCAAAAAAGAAGCATTACAGCAAAAGACCAGACTAAGGTGTCTAGATGTACATACTTTGATTAATTTATCAGCCTGGAATCTGGGGAGACCCCAAAATTAATGATTGCGATAAACAACCAATGTAGCCTAGAAATCTAGACATACGGCTAGCAAATTTACATTTGCTTTGCAGGTATGACTAATTACCATCCACTGAACCTCATTAAATATGGCCAAATCTCTCGGGGAGTCAATCAGATCAGTCTACCCTTGTAGAGAGAGTCTGTGGGCGGGTTTAACATGACGACAACAGAGCGGCGACGTAATCTTGACGTAAACAATGTCGATGCTGCAGCTGAAGATTAACGCCCATTTAAATCAACGCTGGCATCAACAGTTAAAGATTCAGACTTTTTCAGCAATATGTGATCTGTTAACGTAAATATGTGTTCGTTTCACTTTTGAGTATACACTGCAGTTGATTTTATTCCATTAAATGCTTAATCTTTGTCATTAAAGCACAATTGTCATCAAAATGAAATATGTATCTAACAGCTATGGAACAAAACAATCACACTGAACTTTAATGATTATTTGCAAAACAGTTTGTGCAATTACAAAGTTTCCCCAGGAGGTGATGTAGTCTGACAGCAGTCTAATGGTTAGAGTTAATTATGCTTTCTAAATTAAGGGAAATACACTAACTCAGTTTATTAGTGTTGTAAAAATCATTTTACTGTAATTGTTTAGCTTCCAGGTGGATGACATCTTGCTAGTACAGCAACAATACGCCTTTCAGTGATTTGTTTTGACTTTTATTTCCTTTGCAATCAACCCCAAATATTTTTTTAATCTCACTAACTCAGATTCATTAGTTAATATATATATTTATGTTTGCATTTCAGGTTTTTCTGCATGTTCCATAAGTAGTTGGTATGTGGGCAACAAAAATAATGCCCATTAATACATCAGCAATCAAATGATGGAATGATGAAAAAGTAAAATACCTTAAAGACTGAGTAATTTTATCTGAAAATAAAAACAAGATCATGTACCTGTGAGATTTTTCCCTAGGCTAAATACCAATGGGGCAGATATTAATTTTAAAACTCCAGTTCCAAAATAATGTGACAATGTATAAAATGAACCTAAAAACAGAAATATCAAATATCTATAGATTTATGTGTTTTTCTGTTTTATTACGATAAAATAAAGTGAGGAAGTGCACTTTAAGAAAAGTATTTATATATTTATAATTTTAAATGAGGTGTTGCTTACCACAGAGTAGCATCCTTTCCTCTTTTAACAACAGTCTCTATGGGACTGGGACCTGAGGAAAACCAGTCATGGAGTTGTGGGACATAAATGTTGTGTGTCTTGCCAGGTATACTGTTAGACCTGATCATCAGCCCTTTGTCTTCTTTGCAGTGATTTTTATTTGATAATATGCCAAATGTTTTCACCTGTAGATAGTTCGAAGCACTCATGTTTCCTTTTTAGACACACAAGCTTTCTATAGATGCTACTGCACCCCTAAACTAGTAGAGATTAAGTTTTTGAACAAAGTCCTGACAGAAGCCAGATGGTCTTCCTCCAGAGAACTCAAGAGAAGAGAGCAGAGATGCCTGCTGTTTCCCAAAGAAGAATTTCACATCTTAATTTGTTAATTTGGTCTTAAGACAGCAGCATTTCTAGATCATCTTCATATGTGACTTCTTGCACAACAGCGCTTGAATCTGTATTTGTTGATGGTATGATAAACTGTGTTCCTTAACAACCTTTGGTGCTCCTGAACTCTTGCAATGAATTCCTCTACAGAATCATGTCTGGTTTTAATGTGAAGATGTTCTAGTTCCTCTGAGACCCTGAAGATCCTCCAGTATTGATTTTCAGTCTTGTCTGGGGTTTTCCCCAGTATCTCTGAATGTTTTGATTGTATTAGGCACTAAAGATGAGGATATCAAAAGTTCTACCTCCGAGAAACATTATTCTGAAAATGCTTTGCAGTTTGGTGAACTTCTTCCCACCTTCATTTCAGAGAGACTGGCTATCCGAGATTCTGTCTTTATACCCAATAATATCACAAACTTGTTACCAACCAATCTAAATAGATGCAAAATGTTCCTCGAAGTGTATCTTTTCAGTGTCATTTTTTTTAACAATTACCTAGTTACAACTTTTTCCACATATGTTGCTACCATCAAATTCAAAATGGGCAAATATTTTTCTTAAAAAAAAAAAAGGTAAAATATTATTACATTCTGCTTTTGTCTACATATTACAACACAGCGTCCAGAGTTTTCCAGACAGGGTTGTAGTTTAACTTACAGCTTATCATATCTAATTATGAATATTTTCTTACCTGGGCTTTGTTAGTGTGTCAAAAACAACATTTGTCATCCAAAATGAAATGATGACACTTTAAATATCATTAATTTAAGACAATACAAAGAAGAGCATCTGTTGCTGTGAGTTCTCAGCGAAGCATCAAGCTAATTCTCTGTGGCAAACAGGCTTAAGATTTATGAACACGCTGGCCTATTCTTACGGTCTGACAAGGAGAGGGATGACCCATTGCAAATCTGCTTCACTTTTAGCGGTTGATAGATGGAGCCGTCTACATATGATGGTGCCTGGCTTAATCCACAGCTACAGCTAACACTGTGTGAACTTTATATACCCTCTGTATTGACAGTGGTGACTTATTGGAAATGTTGAAGGCATATGTACCTTCTTCTATGCCCTGTGGGGCTCAGAAGAGGTTTACATTGACCTTTGGCTGGTGTTTCATCAGGTACGAGTGAGTTCTCAGGCTAAAATGTCATTCACATTTGAAAGACTTGTATATGTCACATGAGTCTCTCATTTGTTTCTTTAAAAGGAGTTCAGTAACTTTATTCAATAAAAACAACTCATATCTAAAGATTACTAACCATAATGATATTGATTGCTTTGATTTCTGCTGGACGATTTCATTTCTGCAGTTATTACTCATGACCCATTATGCACATTGCACAGAAGCCAGATAACAGAAAACAGAAGACCCTGAAATAAGTAATATGTATATATTTTTCCATTCTCAAAGCTCTAGGAGTGACATTTTACAAGTCTTAAACATTAGTCTCAATGATAACGTTGGAGGAATAATTTGTCCGTGGCAAATAAATTGTGATTTGATTCAGTTAAATATGACACTAACCTGCAGAATCCACCATAGCTGATTGAAGCCACTCAAGGGGATGATTGGGATTTCATCAGACCAGTCACAGCAATGCTCTTCTGCAAGTAAATCACAGTCACAGAGACTGCACGAAGCAGTACAAAGCAGTTGATCTGAACAGGAAGTTACATGAAACAAATGGACAGAGAAGCCAGTAAATTGGCCATATCACATCTGCAGAACACCATTCAAAACCTACAGTGCTACAGTAGAGGTAAACCTTCTGAGGGTTTATCACTAGGAAATAATTGGAGAGAGGTTAGAAAGCAGAAACAGCACTGACAGAAGTGGCCAGGTGTGTGGCTGAGGTTCTATCATTATCCTGACCTGAAAACATGAACCATGTTTTAATAAGATCAAAGCAGTCCACCAACAGTCAAAAAAAAAAAAAAAACATTTTATGACTGCCAAAACTTTGGGGTTTTTTTTGTTTTTTTTGTGAATTGCTTCTGTATTTTAATCTCATGATCTCGGAGGCATTCTGTTTTTACTGTCTCCATCAAACTGGAAAATGCATTGATGATGACCAAGCTGCTTCAACTTGTTGGCAGAAGTTGCTCTTATAGTACATTTTAAAACTGTTCTGTTTTAAAATGCATAGACTCATAGTATGTTTGTGTAGAATTCAAGCTTATCAAATTCCCTTTGACGAGGACCAACCCCAAACATGCATGCTTTTAAGATGGTCTGCTGATGTTAGACAAATGGTAGCATTCACCAGTTCTTCTCCAGACAGTCAATGCACTGTGCACTCTCCGTGTAGATGCATGCAGCTACCATCTGGCATTGTTGAGGAAGTTCACTGGTTTTAATATTGTTACATGAATTCTCACAAGCAAACCTTCCTTGTGCTTTTTGACCAGTCTTGGATAT
The DNA here is from genome assembly GCA_028564865.1 of Zenarchopterus dispar. Taxonomy (NCBI): domain Eukaryota; kingdom Metazoa; phylum Chordata; class Actinopteri; order Beloniformes; family Zenarchopteridae; genus Zenarchopterus; species Zenarchopterus dispar. The sequence continues at coordinate 975 of JAOWBL010046242.1, read as the reverse complement.
CCTGAGACTTTGTTTTCCTTTCAATGCAGTTGAACCTCTCCCTTTTAAAGTTCTTGATAATATGGTAAATGGTTCTCTTAGGTACAATATTTTTTAGCAGCCATTTCCTTACATGTGAAACCATTTTAAATGGAAGCCAGCGATGGCTGCATGTGTATCTTTGGATGTAACCATTCCTGTATTAGAGAACATCTCCTTCTTGACAGTCAATCTGCTCTTATGATGTCATCAGAAGGATAGAGGGGTTTTATCTGACTCATAATCATTAACAAACACCCCTGCGTTGATCACTGGATTGAAGGATTAATATTAGTCAGCCTTTATCAGATCGGAGGCAGCACGTGTGGCTGGGGAAGAACATATCAGAGACTCAGACCATCAGCACCGGCTCCCCTCAGGGCTGTGTATTTTCACCTATTCTCTTCTCCCTGTACACCAACTGCTGCACCTTCAGCCATCAGTCTGTGAAACTGATCAAATTTGCAGATGACATCACCCTCACTTGGCTCATCTCAGATGGAGATGAGTCTGCCTACAGGAGGATCCCCCCATCTCCATTGTGAACTCCTTCCACTTCCTGGGTACCACCATCACCCAGGACCTCAAGTGGGAGCAGACCATCGGCTGCCCAGCTGAGGAAACTCAAACTGCCTAAGGAGATGATGGTGCAGTTCTACATAGCCATCATCGAGTCTATCCTCACCTCCTCCAGCACCGTATGGTACATTGGCACCACCACCAGGGACAGACATGCACTGCCAAGAAGGTGATTGGCTACAACCTCCGACCTTTACAGGACCTGTACACCTCCATGATCCGTGCAGGTCGGATTGCGGCTGTCCCTCCTCACCCTGGACACTGCCTGTTCAACCCCCTCCCCTCAGGCAGGAGACTACAGTCCATCTGGACCAAAACTTCCTGCCACAAGAACAGCTTCTTCCCCTCAGCCATCAGACTCATGAACAATAGTTAAAT